>BGPT01001927.1:72857-86045 GCA_003297045.1 Symbiodinium sp. clade C Y103
GACTTTGATTATTTTATCAAGGTGTTGCAAGAGAAAACAGCTGAGGGAACACATATTTGTATTCCGCAGGAACTGTAAGAAGTTTCGATTTCAAAACATTGTAGTCTAAGCATCCGTTGCAGTTGTGCAGTTTCCCCTGGCGCCTATTTTTCTGAGCTGTGTTTTTTTTTTCTCTGGGCTGCGGTTTTTTTTTGAGCTGCGACGGACATTTCAGTCAGAACGGCACTTTGTTCATCCTCCGGGTGGATCTAGTTCTGTTTCAAGTGGGAATGATCCTCTTAAATGGATTTTGGACATCACGAGCCAAATAGCCCAAATAGCACCAGCTAATGGTTGTCCATGCCAGTGACCATCNCTAAAAATGCCTCAGGGAGAAAAATACGCCTCAGTACGGCTGGAGGATCCTTTTTGGAAAAAGTGCCGCAAACGAGTTTCTAGGTATATATATATATATCCATTAATAGCCCAAACTACACCTCCAAGTATGGCTTTTGGGTCTCAACATTCGTTGCAGTACCCAAAGACTAGAAATGCCAACGGTACGGGATGATTCATACCCAAACATGGATCAAAATAGGATGATTGATCGCTTTATGAGTTTCTTGAAATCCCAAGAGTAAAACAGGGGGAGCGAAATTAGAGTCAATTGATTTCAATACTCACCACTAAGAATTGCCACTTCATCCTCCCTCCCATTGTGCCAAGTCCAACCCACCATCCGATTGTGCAAGCGCAATCTCTGGGCGTCCCTGACGCATGCATGACAGATCCTCCACTAGCGGAGGGCGCCAAGCCCAGAATTCCATCGAAGGGCAGAATGCGAAAGGGGTAATCCGTCCTTGGTGGAATGTGCGACACCATGTTCACTTTGTTTACCATTTTCACCATGTTTACCATGTTTACCACTGCCAAGACCCTTGAGGTTGGAAAAGGAAGAGGCTGAAAATCGTTCATATCAAAGCCCAAATGAGATACAGTATGCAGTATGTTTAGCAATTATTAGTGACGTTCTATGTAATGTCATCTGGTGATATCTGCAGATACACTCTGAATCATGGCGGCATAGATTACTCAGCAACCTCTCTGTCTGGCCATTTCAAAAAACAGCGTGAGATCTCCAGGGAAATTCGGCAAAGATGAAAAACAGGGATGACTACTGGCATATCCAATAATGATGATTTAACAAAACGCACAATACCAATACCAAATTCTTGCATTTGTGTTTTTTGTTATTTTCATAAATCTAGTAAAAGATTGGGCTTACCATTGACTTCACCTTTTGAAATGGAGACCCAAGTTTTGGGCCTTGCTGCCTATCCAGCTTGACAAGATACTGATTTGTCGACATGCCAAAGGGTTGGCTTTGAACCTGCGGGCTGAGCTCAGCAACCATCATTGAGTGACCCACTGCTGCTGCTGCTCTTGTGAGCTGCAGCCCCATTTCTGTCGGGTTCACGGCTATCCAGAGATTGCAACTACCCCATGTCCCAGTTGCTTGGACTTCCAACTCCTCCAAAGACCCTATAGGCGGTTTTTGGTGTTATCCAATTCTGTTCCTGACAGCGGTACACCTTACCCGATCAACACCTTTGCATTCTTCCCCGCAACCAACAATGACTCCTATTTTGGATGCGATGTCAACAATCAAAGGTATGCGGTACATACCTTCCAGTGTCATCAAACTTGACTTGAAAAAATCCACCATCTATGGATGATTTTCCCTGTAAATCTCCAGTGGGATTTCCCAGCAGCCGCACCTTGAGGCGTTTTGCCTGAACCCCGTGACATCCGGGGTCACTGTGACTGTCGCAGAAGGTCAAGGTGTCACGTCCATCCACGTATTCCACCTGGACGTTGAGCGGGAAAGGAACACTGAGAATATGCCCGTAATGCGCGCATTCACCATGTTTAACTACGTTTAACTCAACGAATTTGGGTCTTGAAACTTGAAAAGCCGAGGTTCTAAGGAGAACTTCGGAGGGTACAACTAAGTTGTAAGCTGGCATCGGGGCCCACAATGGGCCAGGCACTCACTTGCGCACTGGAATTTTCACTCATTTGCGCGCTTTCACACACTTGCGCACTGAGGTCGATAAATTTCACTCAATGGCGCATTATACTTATACTTAGAAACGTTTGTCAATCTACTATTGACTTCTGACAACACACGGATTTGGCACATTCAACAAGACAGGGGTGGTGTTGGGATGGGGTGGGGTGGGATGGGATTTTAATGTCCATTGGCACCTGCACACAAGACTAGCACACGTCCAACAACACAGAAGATCGAAGGTGATGACTATGATGACGGTGACAATGACGATGACTTCGTTGATGATGATGATGATGATGATGATGATGATGATGATGATGGTGATCATGGTGATCATGGTGATCATGGTGATCATGGTGATCATGGTGATCATGGTGATCATGGTGATCATGGTGATGGTGGTGATGGTGGTGATGGTGGTGATGGTAATGATGGTGGTGGTGATGGTGGTGGTGGTGATGATGGTGATGATGGTGATGATGGTGATGATGGTGATGATGGTGATGAGGATGAGGATGAGGATGGTGATGGTGATGGTGATGCTGGTGGTGATGGCACTGATGATCATGATCATGATGATGGTCATGATGATCATGATGGTGGTCATGATGATCATGATGATGGTCATGATGATCATGATGATGGTCATGATGATCATGATGGTGGTCATGATGATCATGATGATGGTCATGATGATCATGATGATGGTCATGATGGTCATGATGATGATGATGATGATGATGATGATGATGATGGTGATCATGGTGATCATGGTGATCATGGTGATCATGGTGATCATGGTGATCATGGTGATCATGGTGATCATGGTGATGGTGGTGATGGTGGTGATGGTGGTGATGGTGGTGATGGTAATGATGGTGGTGGTGATGGTGGTGGTGGTGGTGGTGATGATGGTGATGATGGTGATGATGGTGATGAGGATGAGGATGAGGATGAGGATGGTGATGGTGATGGTGATGCTGGTGGTGATGGCAATGATGATCATGATCATGATGATGGTCATGATGATCATGATGGTGGTCATGATGATCATGATGATGGTCATGATGATCATGATGATGGTCATGATGGTCANTGATGATGATGATGATGATGATGATGATGATGATGATGATGATGATGATGATGATGATGATGATGATGATGATGATGATGATGATGATGATGAAGATGAATCAGGAATCAGGAATCAGGAATCAGAAATCAGGAATCAGGAATCAGGAATCAGGAATCAGGAATCATGAATCATGATCATGATCATGATGAGGGAAAATTACAGTACACAAGCGATGGAAATCTACAGTGCACAACCCAGCGCTCGTCCCCACAATGGGGTGCCAATGGAAACACCAAGGGCTGGGACAACTGTCGAGGTCGACATGGGCTGCCCACCTGTCCCGTGCCGTAGTGGATGGTGCCATCGGCCCGTTGAGGTTCCAGTTCCTGTGGGGTCAAACCAATGTCAATGGACAGCCACTGGGTGTTGCTAGTCTTGGGGATCTTTTTTTCGGGGCCCAACCATACCACTCTGGGAGGATCAGCAATGGACCACCAATGTCAGATCCAGAGTCCATCCCCAAAAACACGAGCCTCACGCTACTGAGAATACTACCCTCTTTAATTATTCGTTTTCCGTGCTCATGGACATAGTTCCAGTCTCACGATTCCTCAGAATGATAATGTCAGTTCATCCCTTTTCGTGAATTCACAACGCTTATAGCATCCCCAGTGCATGTCTTCCGGAGGAATCAAGTGTAAAGTGGTCGTCTGGTTAATCCACCAGCCACCAATTAGGATCGTAGCACCTCAAAACTCTTCGAGCCATCCACAGAGAATCGATGATGTTCTGAGCAGGTGTCGCCTTAGGCCGCGCCTGGATGTCCCAAGAAAAAACTCAAACTGTCCCACACAACATCTGGGGCAACAATCGATCAGTCACATTTGGGCTCCAAAGTCAAGTGCAGATCTAAAGTAGCAGTTCTCAATCTGGAGTCTTCCCGTGGTTTTTGAAGTTCCGTGTTGCAAACAGAAACCAACCATCGGAGCAGCAAAGTTCTCTGCATCGGAGTCGCTCTTGCACTGGCTTCCAGGGACCCAAGTGATGCCACTGCCGGTGTCGAACACGGCGGTGAAGCGTTGTGGAGGATTCCCTAACCTCAGGGGATCCAGAATGGGTTTAGTGGAATTTACATGGAGCCCCTGATGGGACCCTATTCCCATTGTACTCCCATTCGAAACCCCAATAATATGGGAAGACTTGGGGAATGAAGAAATGTCTTTGAAACCATTGATTTTGCCAGTCAAAATCCAGTACCATCCCCTCAACTAACAGTTTTACCCTGAGAATGACCCATGTTTGGAGTAAAGTAGTCGTTCGACCTCTAATTGGCAGGGTTCACGTTACTGTGGGGGGATTGGGGGGATGAGATGGTATAAAGATGCGTGGGATTGCTGATGGTGACTTGCACCAGTTTCAGTCGGCAAAACCCACAAGTACTATGTATAGAAGCCTCTGATTGTTATGATTCATGATGAAGTTGTGAAACCAGCAAAAAATGGAAGAACATCCATCACAGGTTTCAGTTGCAGCCGAGCCACGCAAAATCCTCAGCATGCTGCTACAGTCTGCTACATGTTCAGCTTAGATACATGGCCATATAGCACAATGTTCGCACAATATTCGCACAATAAATCAGCATCTATGCAGAATTACACAGATGTTACAGAAGTGCATGTAAGCCTGTTTACACGCTGATAGGAAACGTCTCTCAATATGAATCGTTGATGGTTTAGAAAGCCCAAAAGCAACACCCTGAATGAAAGCAGAAACAAATAGCCATAGCAAAAAGTTGAGCACTATGGACGGTAACATATTAGATGCTGTTTGAGCAGAAGCGTCCAGCACGGTTCTTTGCTCCATTGTATTTTCGTGCTCAAAGTATGTTGTTTCACCTTCAAACAAATCCATCATAGGCGCATCATGTACGTGAATAGATACATGGCTTCACAGCTATTCCTTCACCGTCATGCCTTGCAAAGCAGGTAGGATTTCAAGCAGGTGCAACAGTTGGGTCCCTGGCTCCACATGCGGAGTTTGGGTATGGATCTCTAGACACTAAATAACCCAACTCATTTAGTTGCGATTCACATCCCATGCCTTTCTGTGAACTGCAATATACCAGACTGATTGGACCCATTCCAGTTTTTGTAGAGCCCAAACAACCACCAAGTTTGGGCCGATCCCGATGAAGGCATGGCTCCCCATAGTACCTCAGGTGGAAAACAACATCCAAATGGCGTAAGCTTCGAGAACTGTGCTTGTATCATGGGAATATGACCCTTCAGTGTCAGGACACATGGCTGGAAATTCGGCAAAAATGGAGGCTGGGGAAATCATCCAAGTAAATCGCTGATTTTCCAGCAATTCAGGCCATGATTTGCAGAGGGTAAGCGACCAAAGTTATGTCGTGGGTGTATGATGAAAAAAAATCGGAAAAATACTCCAGATATGGTTGGATGACAATCTGCTTTTTGATGATTTGTCCACCTGCGGTATGCCATGTTTTCTGTCGGGGACTATGATCCCAATCCTGTCATAGAAAATCTTTGGAACCGCCAGCCAAAGTAGATGACATGCTGATTTCCAAACTGCATTTTGACATATTTCTCATTCATATCGATCAAATTTCCGTGAGCGGGACAGAGAACTCGGGGAGTTTTGATATTCTTCTGTCATCGTATGTTCACATATCAGCAGTACGTCAATATGTTGGATCTGCATACATCTATCAAGTGAACCAAGTCTGAAACTCTGCAGTGAGAGAAATATGCTAAAAGTTTTGGCATTTCAACCTCTTCCAGGGTCAGGGTGCTTCCAATCTTGCCAAACAAACATGGCAAATCTACCCCCCAAACCAGGAAAAAGTCTCACATTTGGGGGAAAATACAATGGAAATGCTGGTAAAGCGCCAATAAATTGCCTGAAGGCGGCCCAATGAAGAACAGTCCCAATGAAGAACAGTGAGCACAAATGGGAGCCCAGAAAACACACACAAAAAAAAACATTCCAGTGTGTTTTATCTTGTATAATATCTTTGTACTAGTCACAACATTCCCACCCTTTGTCTGAGTGAAACAATAGCAATTTGAATTGTCGCGACATGATGAGTCGGTCGACTTGGGGGTTCCCAGCCAGCCGTCCGCCGGGCAGCTGAGAGTTGTTGTTGTTCAGCAAATCCACACGCACCGTGCCACCTTCGAGTTTCTTCAGATCCTGTGAGACAACTGAGCGATTCTCGGTCGACGAAAATGGTCCCAAGGAAAGATCATTTATCAAAGCCTGAAAAGGATGGTTGGTTAATTGATGCAGATTCCCAGCTGGATTATGATACTCCCAAAAATAAAGAGGCAGATTCAAAGAAATTGTCATGTCTCACCCCTGGAGAAAAATTGGTATCCCGTAGATGTGGAAAATCCACCATGTGTTGATTATTTTCCTAGAGAAACCATTGGTTTTCCACATCTATGTTGGTTTATCCTAGGGTATCCTACCGTTCAAAAGAACTGTGTGGCCAATGAGCAGTCCATGGAAGAGGCAACAGCAGGTGATGCATCTGCCGAAAGATTCCTGTTCATTGTACCTCCATAGTTTCCTCTGCGATTGCAGAAGCTATCATTTTACAGTACCCTCAGCTAATGAAACGCGGCTGGCTGCGATATTGAACTATGCTTTGTTGGAAATCGGTTTGTCCCAAAAAAAGAGGAATACGCTGATTTATGTCCATTTCAATGAATATAATATGTGAGGACAGACCACACGGGTGCTCTATTTTCAGACAATCCGATACGGGTTTGTCATTGGTTGTTTAGAAATAGGATACCCATAAATCCACGGGTTGATCATCACGTTCCCTCTTAAAATTAACCATTTTGTGGGGATATACGGCATGTTCAAACACAAACAAATATCAGATTGTTGGTTGTACATCCCATTCTATCCACGTAAAATTCCATGAAATCCTACCAAATTTCCGGTAAATATCCGTCAATTTCCTTCAAATCCAAATGGAATCCCATGAAATCCAAATAGAATCCCATTAAATCCTATAAAATCTGCCTTCAAGCTTGATGGCTAAATCCACAAAAAAAAACTAGGTTGCCCTGGTGAAACCACCTGCGCACAACCCCAGCCTCCATGCCCCGGAGGCTAGAGCTAGGGTCTTGGTCTCCTGCCTGGAATGAACCCCCAAAAGGCTCAGAAAAAGATGAGTAAAAACTCCAAAATGGAGTGTATGCCGCCATCTGGGTGTGTCTTTTTCAATGCATTTTAGAGTTTTTGAACTGAATTCATGACTTTTTATATAAATGAAAAAATGATGGTTCAATGCTTAAAATGTGGATGTTTTTAAAACTAGTTTCATCTGGGGGTTGTCTCCAAACTTGGAAACCCCCAAATCCTTGGCTCTTGCGAAGAAGTCTTCCGTTGGAAAGGTCAGGTATGTGGGTAGGTACCCGCACATGTTTACGGGCAAAAATGACTCGCAATTCCAACTGGGTGGTTGAATGCGAAGAATGACAAAATGACTACCCTCTGGTAATCAAACATGGCAATTGAAAATCCTCCATTCATAGATGATTTTCCTATTGAAACCTCTATTTTTAGGGGATTTCCAATTGCTATGTTTGATTACCCAAAAAACAATGCTTCGGTCTGCCAAGGTTGGGGATCTAATCACCAGGCCGCTGCTGAATGCAATTCAGTACTTCAGTGGTGTATGCTATATGCACATATAGTACAAATAATAGATGAAGTATGATGCATATATATATATATGTAACATATGTATATATATATATATATATTATACAACATTATCTATATATACACATCGCATAGTCATGTCCCTACTCTTGCTGCTTTCTTTCGTTCATCTCGTTCCCATCTTGGCCGCGCTATGCTGGCACCTGGTGCACCGCGGAATCATCACCTGGCAATGATTCCGCGTCCAGACCATTGGGAGGGGACAGAACCTAAAAATGCATCAATGGTAGTAATACCCAGGCCTTACGTATGGAAGGTACCTCCAATTTAGGTTCCTGAAATGACCACTGAATGAATAAAGATGCGAGATATGCACGGAAAATATGGATGTCACATGATTGAAAAAACTGATATCGTTCATCAACATTTTTGGATTTGACCACCAACAAAAATCAGTGTCGCAGCCGAAACAAGCTTGAGATCATATCTGCAGTTTGTACATGCGGCCAGGGTCATAGGGAAGGGATGGGCCATGGGCATCTGGGTAGACCAACATCCCAAGTTGGGGATACAGCGGCAAACGAGTGGCTTATGAGGGAACTGGCTTAGAATAAAAGAGTTATAACGGCAACATACTGCAACCACCAAAAATGGCAGTCAAGCTGCCATTTCACCGTGATTGAGATTTTATCAAAAAAAACAGCCATCCCACATTTATCAATGACTTACCATGTGGGGGTATTCAAAACCATACCTGAAGAAGGAGTTGTAGATACAGGTTCCATTTTATGCTGTAGGTTCCACTCAGCAAGTCTTTCTCATTGCAGGGACTGTATATACACTGTTCTGGAGGCCACCGAAAAAGAAAAATAACCACCCTGCAACTCTGGTGACCCCTCCTAACATGAAAACAAAGCTTATCCTGGCATTTGAAGAAGCGCCGTTCCAACTCAGTTTTGGTGCCTTTAATGCCGCCCATAGGCAAGGGGGCCCTATCAGACATGTGTTCAAACGGAGGAGACCCGAATTTATGGCAAGTTTACTGGCAAGATGATGAAGAACCATCAGGTTTTGGCGCAATGTGTACCCACAAGAATACCACCAATTGGTGCTGGTTGAAATCCTACCCGTTTCTGGCAAAGTTTTTTTGTTTCAGACCACATCATCATGAGCGCCTTCTTGCACTTGACCTTCATGACTATCTAAGAAATGGGTGTGCAAGTGCCTCAAAGCAGGGTCAGCCAGGACCTCTGGCTGAAATCCCAAGGTTTCGTTGTTCGTTAAACCCCAATTGTTCCTGAAATCACCATGTTTGGCAGATTATAGATCCTATGAATTGTTGTTGGTGTTTGAAGTGTTTTTTCTCAGTTTCAAATCCCTCTTTCTTGCCATTTTGGGTAGGTTAGGTTTACATCCCTGCATTTGTTGGACAATTCTTGTTTCTTCAAAGTCCCGGTGCATTGGAATTCAAGCTAAAATAGCTGCTAGTCATCAATGTGCAGCCCCATCAACCAAAGGTCCAGCACAATTATACAGCCCCTACCGCATGTTTGATCAAGAAAACACTAAAGCTGGTGATATCCGAGTTTTGATCCATAAATTTCCAGCGATATGGGCGATATCCCTGTTCATACTGATTTAAACATATCAATATGTAAATTTCCCAATCAGTTCTAGGTCAACCCCCAGTTTTCCGCTTAATTCCCACTTTCATCCATGAACCTGAAGAATCAATCCATCAACCTGCCGAAACTAGCGTTGATTCCGATGCTGGTAATGGGGATTGAATCCATCTTTTCCTAGGTCAAATCCTCATTTTGTATAGGATGAATCCAATGTTTTTTCGATGAAATCCCGAAATCCCTATCTTCATTCATTGCACTGGGTTTTGACCTGTTCTCGTTTGGGCGCAAACATAGGGTACACAATCCACTGGTTTAGCATCGGTTTCCTCTGAAACTTGCCAGAAATCTCCCATATTGCGAGCTACTGTGGAGGAAATCCTGCACCAAGTGGTGGTTTATCCCAGTATCATCCCATTATTTACAGTGTACTATGGCTACGTAATGGTTGCCAACTGGTGCAGGATTTCTTCCATCCACAGCATATCATCCCACCATATCGCCATGGTAGTTGCTTCAGTCCCAATTTGTTGGGGTGTTGGGGGTTAAATCTCCCATTTTGGGAGACCTTTCAACGAAATACGTCCCACATATCTTAAGTCTTCAATTGTTGGTCGGTTTCTTCCATTTATTTGTTATATGTTGAAGTTAAATTCTCTATATCACCACATGGTGGAAACGGTTGGTTCAATTCCAATCATTCTTGACTGTTGTTGGCAACATGGTTGATACTCTATAAGTTTCCGCGCTGTTTTTCATCGTAAATGTTGGACAGTGCGACACTAACTTATAGAAATCTAAAATCCTATTGAACAGTAACAATAGTAATAAGAATAATCAACAATGAAAGCAATAAGACTACAACAATAATGAAAACAATAAAACTATAACAATAACAATACTAATAATATATTAGTGATGATAATGATAGGCTGAAACAATAAAATGATAATATATAACAACTACCCATAACTAAGTTGATATCGCCCAGCGTCGGCAGCTGCGCCAGGAGTTCCTGCGCCAAGCCCATCACAGCACTCCCTTCCGGTCGTCGTCGAGAACGGCGGCCGAAGGGTGAAAGACGGAACGGCGGTGGAATGGAGATGCGGAAGTTTCATCTGCATTCCTTTATATGTCTTGTACATGTGTGTATATACATATATGTTGTTATCTGTTCATTTATTATGTATCTGTATGCATCTATATGTGTTGTTTTTCTACATCAGAAAGTCTTCAGTACATTTACATAGAAAGATAAATTGTAATTGGGGTAAACATCCCATGTACACGTGGGTGAAAAAGCTATCATCATTGACCAAGAATCAAACATGGATGGGAAATCCTCGATATATTACCCTCTGGCAAACTAACATAGCTATTGAAAATGGCCATAGAAATAGTGGATTTTTCCATTAAAAATGGTGATGTTCCATAGTTATGTTAGTTTACCAGAGGGTAATACATTGTTTTTCTACAACAATTGAGCTCTTCCATAGCAGGGAGAATCAAAGGGCATTCCCCATGTCTGCTGGCATGGCGAGCACCTTACCCCGAACCGTAACCGTAGGTACCCTGCACAAAAAGAACGTCTTCAGGAGGACGTGGGTTGTATATGTGTCCATCGAAATGGCCAAGAGTTGAGTCCATTTACTATTCGGAAAGCTTTACCTAGCCGACAAGGCAATATTTGTTATATCTTCGATACTATCTATACGTAGGGTATACTTCACTGCCACACATATGGTACACCTCCTATTTTTGTGACCTAGCTGAAGGGACTGGGGTTCAACTTCAGGCAATAGATGCACAAAGATGAAGACTCGCAATACATGGGTTTGTCTGAAACTTGGGTGAAAAACCTCCAAAAAATGCCATTCCAAGAGGGAAAATGATGAAGACCCAGTGGATGGACCCGCATCAGCCCCTTGAGTTTTTCTGGTTCAACGTCTTGTTTTCCTTGGGGCACCCTTGAGCCAGGCGTCGAAGCGGCGAAGCGAAGGGAAAACTATATCAAGACTGTGGGCCACATAATGAATATACCCAACCGTGCCAATCTGGGTTTGCCCAAGAATGAAAAACAAAATCGCCATCTTTAATTAAGGCCATCAAACCTGGATTTTTCCGTTTTTCCTAAGTGTTCAAACAAATCCATCTAGGCCAACCTCATCCCCAGCTCCACAACCGCACTGCGCGCGGGATTTCAGGCACAACCACACCGCTCTCAAGGCAGCCCGGAATTGCCAACGGCCGTTCTCACTGGCTCAAGAACATCTTGCTGCTGTCGGATGGATCAATCGCCCCCGGCCTCGCAAGTGGTCAGCGGGGTGAAGATTTTCTCGTTCTGTTTGTTGATCAGCCCATATCGGCCCATCATGGTCCATGCTACCATATTCCTATAAACTAGGATTTGCTCTATCGGTAGAAAAGTGGGAGCATTACATGAAGATTTTGTAGTCTGCTTGCTACAAGACTCTTGCCAAAGTCAGATGTGTATGTATGTAATGTCCAACTAAAGGATGATTTGCCACAAACAAAAACCACACCAAAAGCCCGTTTGCCAACTGCTGGTTTCACGGATGGATCATGGTGGTCCACAGGATTCAACGATACCCCCATGTTTTTGATGCAAAAAAAAGGACCAAAATTGTGGGTGTGCTGCATGACCCTTTCTTTTCGCCCACTCAAAAGGAAGATCTGGCCTCAGCTTACTTTGGCTGGTATGAACATCCCGCTGATTACCAGATATGACATATATGAAATGGTGCAAAAAACAGGATACCAGCGGCATTACACACATAAAATCTACATAATCACTTGTCGTCAGACATTGTTTAATAAACCTAGTCCTGTTCGTCAATCCCTTGAGGCAAACCCAACGAATACAGTACCTCCCTTGCAACCGAAGAGCAAAGACAGCGATTTGTTGGTGCTCAACAGCCAGCCCTGCACGTGTGGTTCCACAATGATGGGGACCAAGCTGCGCAACTCCCCGACATTCACCAAATGCTCCATGGTTCCGAACTTCACCTGGATGAACCAGAAACATAGTTCACTGCAAGTGTGGTAATATCAATCTCCATCAACTTATATGATGATAAATCATGGGGGTGAGAAGAATCACTGGGATGAGAATACATGATAAACGTTGATTGATAAACATAGTTGTGGTAGTTGTCACTCCCAAATCACCCAAAGAATATCCCCGACAGGAAAAGAGATGATCTCATGGCAGTCTGCCTGATGCACCTTGCCTTGGAAACTTTCGCAGGGATGGTTGGAAAGCTGCAAAGGAGAAAGGACTGAGAGGTTGTTTCAGATCTGTTCCGGGTTTTTTTTTATGGCAACAGTCCCCCAGGGATTTTGCTAGGGACAAAATGGGATGACAAAAATGTTCCATGGGGCCCTGGGGTTGTGCAGCCGCAAATCTGGTGATGTGATGTGAACAAATCCCAACCAAAAAATAATGTTTGATGTGTTCTTGGGCACAAAAAGATCTCTGGCAGGGATGATTGGTCAACAGATGCCTGACAAACGACCAACCAAAATCCCTACAAGTATCTACAAAACAAATATCAGCACAAGCATTGAATATAATCGCGACAAAGAAATCCGCCCGCACCGAAGGTGCCGATGCGTTTTTTGTTGGCACGCATTATCCGTAAGCAATTGCAATAGCTATTAAGCTTTAGCTTGGGGGGGGGGGCATTTTTGCTCTAGAATCGTGGGTTTTT
>BGPT01001927.1:86055-105122 GCA_003297045.1 Symbiodinium sp. clade C Y103
GCCCAACATCCCTCAACATAGGCCCAACATAGGCCCAACATGGGCCCAACATGGCTCAACATGGGCCCAACATGGGCCCAATATGGCTCAACATCGGCCGAACATGGGCCCAATATGGCTCAACATGGCCCAACATGGGCCCAACACGGCCCAACATAGGCCCAACATGGGCCCAACATGGCTCAACATGGGCCCAACANCATGGGCCCAACACGGCCCAACATAGGCCCAACATGGGCCCAACATGGCTCAACATGGGCCCAACATGGGCCCAACATGGCTCAACATCGGCCCAACATCGGCCCAACATGGGCCCAACACGGCCCAACATAGAGCCAACATTGGGCCAACATACTCCAACTTTGGAACTCCCAAGCTAACACTCCGGTGCGNCCCAACATAGAGCCAACATTGGGCCAACATACTCCAACTTTGGAACTCCCAAGCTAACACTCCGGTGCGGGCGGTTGTCGTCGCGAAGCGACCAGAATATCCTGGCAAGAGACCCCAGCAGTGTTGAGGAGAACATCTACGGACAAAAGCTCGTGACCAGGACCCCATATCAGGGCCTCATAGCACAAGGTCAAGGAATGTTATTATTCTGGGCGATCTTACCAAAATCGTTATACACTTTTGCGTCTGATAAGAGCATCCCACAAGAGTTTTCATACAAACACCCATCATACATACACCCCATAGGATGACCTGTCTTATTAGAGGTGCTTGTGATAAAGCTCTTGTGGGATGCTCTTAAAGGAAGCTCTTGTAAAAAGATTTTGGAAAGATCCTCTCTAGAAGGTCCTTCCTTGACGATCTTGCGAGATTCTATTGGAAGTGTAGGTATAAAGATCTTGATCAAGATCTTGCCGAAAATGTGAAGACCAATGTTTTACCTAGATTCCTAGATTTCAGCCACTTCGTCGAGGTCTCCAAGATACAGCGCCTGCCGCGCAAATGAGCTTGAGGCGTCCGAAGTTTAACACCTGCCACGCAAAATGAATATCCCGTGCCAAATCAAAAGTGACGACATTTTCACAAAACGTCAGTTTCAAAGCTTTGTAAACAGTAGACATCGTCCAAATTCACCAAATATTGCGCCTGCCACAAAAAATGCCTTCTGAACCCATCATTTGAACCCGCATCTGCCAACGCTTTACAAAGCAACGTACACACAGCACTGCACCTGCCACGCGGATGAAAAACTGTCCGATGTCCTGCAACAACTGTCACGCAACACGATGTCCCAGACCTCAATATGTCCCGAAAGTCTCCTGCCACGAAAAATGCACATAGCTCATAGCTCCAAGAACGGACACGTCACGCCGGTAAAAGTAGACCTTCATACCAAATGTTTTGCGCGAGTCTACGCAGTCGAAACGCACATCGAGATCTCACAAGGGATTTTTTCTGCGAACGGCGCAGACAAAGCAGACCAGAACGCAAACCTGGGCCCGGCTTCACCACCGCAAGAACCTCTCAATGTAGACACACTGCTTGGGGAACAAACATTGTCGAGAAGAACATGTGCTGACAAAACCTTTTGACAAGAACCTCTACAAGGTCTTCATAAAAGGACCAAGAGAATCTCGTAAGAGTCTAAGCTGTCATTCCGAGCCGCACAAAGTTTGGAGTGGGTCGGAGAAGGAGGATCCGACACGCATGAAGTGTGGGGATTGCTGCACGAGAAATATCAAAGCGAGCACCGCTCCACAACAGAGGCGATCTGACAAACATCAATATGCACAAGAGATAGATCAAAAACACACCACAGCACCCCATCACAAGAAGATGCAACAAAATATCGTCCAAACAAGATTGGAAGTGACAGTAACGATACGACATGACTTGCAATGCTCAGCATCGTTAGCTTTTTTTTGCATTGCGCCTGCCACAGAAAAATGAGTCGAGGCAAAGGAAGTCCCGCACCTGTCCCGCAAAATGATCCCAACAGAGCCAATCAGGACGGCTTGCATCCTTTCAAAATGTCGGCCAAGTTCACCAAATATTGCGCCTGCCATACAAATGACCTCCAGCAGCACCCCTCGTTTTCACCCACGCCTGCCAAGGCTTTAGTAATCTGCACGAAAGACTGCGCCTGCCACGGCCGTCCAAAAGTGACGAGTCTGCTGCGGCCACACGAAACATACAAAAAAGGCCAAGGCACTGAGGCCGAACACACCTCCCCAATACAATAAGATCAATAAGAGGTCTGACGTTTTGCGTGCGCGACTCCCTTCAAAAACCGAAAAGACTTTTTCACAAACGGAAAAGCAAGGAACTTTTTGTGCTGGAAGGGTCATCGCTCAACCCAGCCCTCAACCATTATTGTAAGAACCACCAAATCTGAAAGTTCTGGAGATCTTTGCTCTTTCAGATCCGCTGTGAAGTCGCCGGGAGTAAAAACAAATCTCATCGCTAAGTCTTGGAAGCTGGAAAGCATGGCAGCCGTGGTGCGAGGAAGTCAGGAAAGGCTCATGTCGTGCCTTGAATCATTGGATGTTGGATTAGTAAACTTAGGCGACCATAGAATCATTGGGAGCTTACTCACATGGCTGGGCAGTTGTGCAAATAGTTTTCCGGAACTTCATGGCTGAATGTTCATGAAGAAAAGCTTTCTTGGCGGATTTTTCAGCAGCTAGTCACTCTGACGCGCCAGGGATGGACTTTGCTGAATGCCACGATCTGAACCATGGAATTTTCCGGCATCTGCCAATTCTCACCGACAAAGGTCACAAAGTCACCAGGTTTGAACTTGTCCTCGGCCTTAACCTGGGGGCATCGATCAAGCTACAGGTCAAAGAGAAATCGGAGAGCGATCTTTAAAATCTTTAAATCACTGCGCCCATCTGATATTGCTTGAGGGTACAAAGAAATGAGGAAATGACTTATCCATGCGGTACCAAGCCGTTGGTGACTGAATTGTCCACTCTTTGCTCTGGGAATGGATCGATATCCTAGTTCACTGTGATTCGACAATACTGGAAACTATTGGTCATATTGGTCATGTTTCGTCTTCAAGCAATTTGAAGCGTACCCAACTTCTCACTCAAACCCAGATAATAGTTTGCCTACAACCAGACAGCAGGTTTCCCCTCTTGTCGCAATCCAATGACGCATTGGCCCGAATAGCGCAGGAAAACCGGTGGGATCACTTTCACCGCGAACGCAGTGTTGTTGGGCATCTTCACGAGTCTCAAGGGGTCGCTGGAAAAGGCCGTGGACAGGGTGAAGTCGAAGTGTTTCATCAAGCCCCACCTGGTGTGCAAACTTTGAGGAATATCGCCTCCATGTGATCATCTTGTCACATGGTTTCTGTGTTTTTCATCTTCAACTATTGTTCAAAGTGCAAAAAATACCCGACCTTTCCATCATGCCGATCCAACCCACGGACCCGATAAAAACACATCACGCAAGAGTCTTGTGACTTCTTCGCCTGCTACGCAACAATGTAGACAGTGGAGCCGGGCGGGGGCACAAGGTGTGGGGGGGTATAAAATGTAATGTAAACAGTGGAGTGTAGAGTGTTAAGTGGTGCACAGTGTGGAGTGTAGAATGCGCATGCAAAGTGCTGAGGGGAGTGTGTAGTGTAGAGTGCCGAGTGTGGAGTGAGAAGTGTGGAGTGTAGACTGTGGGGTGTAGAGCATGGAGTGTGGAATGCTGAGTGTGGAGTGCACAGGATGGAGTGTAGAAAGTAGAGAGTAGAGTGCGAAGTGTGAAGTGTCGAGTGTTAAGGGTAAAGTGTAGTATGTGAAGTGGAGAGTATGGACTGTACTGTGCACAGTGTAAAGTGTAGACTGTGAGGTGCCGAGTGGGGGCTGTAGAGTACGAGTGGGGAGTGTAACGTGAGAGCGTAATGTGTAGAGCAAGGAGTGTAAAGTGTGGAATGGAGAATGTGCAGTGTATCGCGCAGAGTCTGGAGTGTAACGTGTGGTGTAGGGAATGCGTAGTGTAAAGTGTGGAGTGTGAAGTGTAAAGTGTGTAGTCGGGAGGCTAGGATGTGGAGTATAAAGTGTGATGTGTAAAGTGTGGAGTGTAGAGTGGGGAGCGTTGAGTGAAGTGTGGAGTGTAGTGTGCGGAGCAGAATGTGACATCTACATTTTCAGAGCGGAATGTATGGAATGTAGAGTAAGGATAGTCAACTCTGCAGTTGCGAGGGCTGTTGGAAGCCGGTTCTCTTCATGGCCCTTGCAACGTCACCAGATATTGCGCCTGCCACGCAAAATGGCGCGAAAAACACGCGCAACATCTCACCTCGCGCATCCGTGCCAATGCGGAAACTGGCAAGTGCAAACACGCAAGCGTCCGAAATGACACGCGACGGAACTTCACCAAATACTGCGCTTGCCACCGAAAAGGGCAGCCTGCCACCGAAAAGGGCAGCCTCACCATGCACCATGCCTGCCACGAAATTTGCACGTTGTCACCGCTTTGCGCTGCGCTGCCAATGCGATTCGCAAAAAAAAGGCAATACCACACACCTTAAAGATCCTTAAAGGCGCTGCGCCTGTCACAAAAAATGGTCGTGGAGGTCTTCAAAGTGCTGCGCTTGCCACAAAAAATGAAAGTCATCTTAGGAGGGCCGTTCAAGACTATTCTGCCTGTCACACAAAACGGCATTCGACGCTTTGTCAAAGACTCACGGAGTGACTCACCTACCATGCAAAACGACATTACAACTTATTTTGAAACATGCAACAATGAGAGGTTTGGAGCTTTCCCCCTATGCACCGCAACACCACCACGAAGCAAGATCATCTAACCACAACATGTACGAGGCTCAAAACGAATATTTGGTACAAGATCCTGCGAGTTTTCATCAAAAGTTGCTACCTCAAAATCGATGTTTCGTGCGAGGTTTCCATCAATTTTGATGACATGTCACAAAGTGCCATGCATGCCAGCTGTCACAGCTGGACGCCACACTGCCAATGCCACAAAAACACACAGCACCACACATCTCAAGCGCTGCACCTGGAAAGGACATGGAGGTCTCCAACGTGCTGCACATGCCACGCAAAATGAAAGTCAAAAACCGTTCACATTGCGCATGTTACGCAAAACCATTTTCGACACTTTGCCGCACACGTGAGAATGTCACGAAGTGCCTTGCCTGCCGCACAAAACTAGGTTACACGGCGTTTCAAACTGACACATTTTGCAACAATGGCCAATGGTACGGCCATAGGGCCCTCACTGCCACCACTGGCGGACGGTTGCGGACGGCAAAGCAGCCTCGAGCGAACACGCCTCCACCCCCAAACCCCTCACTGCGCATTCAGAGAAAAAAAACAAACCTCCAATACATTCGAGGAACAGGTGAGTTTTCTCCACTTCCTCATCAGCCTCCGCTTCGCTGCTGGCTTCAGCGTCAAATTTTTTCAAATCACTGGCCACCAGCGCCACTTCCTGCAGGTTATGGCCCGCAAGGGCCATGGATGTGAACTCACCTGGGGGCCAGCGGAGCTTCTCCGATTTTGCAGTGGGGAAATCTAAACCCCAGGTTTGTGGCAACTTTCATGGCAGATATGATTTTCAAAACCATGGATAAAATATTGTGCCGTATAGTATTTTGGGAAGGAACAAAAAGCCTACAAGGTGTCAAGGATAAGAAAAACAGCGTTTTGTCAGCAATGGGATTTCACTGAAAATGGTCCTATCTACAAGAAGGTGAAACAGAAAACTGGATGATTCCTACATACCAGGGATTTCGATGGGTTGTGACTACTCCCTGTCTGGCAGGTTGATTGGAATCAATAAGTCTCCATTTGGAAGTAGCTGCAAGACACATCGACACATCATTGTAGCGAAATGTTGAAAGTTCGCGCTGAAACGGCGCAAACGCCGCGGTTCGTCCAGTCAATCAGAGTTCCAAGGTTCAGGGTCAAAGCACTTAGAGCGCTTTATGGCGGCGAAGAAGCTCCAAAAACACCGGGCTAGTGATGTTGGCTTGATGTCCTTTAGGCTTTAGGGTTTCAGGATTTGGAGTTTTAGGATCTAAGTTTTAAGCTTAAACGCTTTTGGGTGTCTAAGGTGTAGAGTTGCTGCGCAGAACGAATCCTTCCTGCGCTAAAGGAATCCTTCCTGCGCTTGACCACTTCTACATGGATATGCTGGATTCCATAACAACCAGTTTTTCGAGAGCTGTCGCAAAGACTCGGCCGAATGCCGCAGGCAAACGGATGTGTTTGCCCGTAATTTTAAGTCTGGACTGGTGGCATAAAGACTTGTTGGAGTTACCTAAAGCAGCTCATCCAAACTCGGCCCTCCCAAGCCTGGCACATAGAGCGACCGACTCGGTTCGTCCGGACTGTCTCGATTGTGGCACTGCCAACGGCACTGATGAAGTCCCGAGGCCAAGGCATAGCTCAAGTCACCACCACAAATGAGCCTGACGTACCAATGCTAGCACGGAAACCCAAGAGCCCAAGAACTAAATGGAGGTTTGAATGGGAAAAACACCCAGAAATTGGATTTTCCAGCAAATCATGTTTCATTACCAGAGGGTAGCTATGATGTCTGCTGGGGTGGCAATAATCATTCAGCTAGTCACACAAGCAGTCACTGTTTCACTTTCATCAGTCATATTGTTCACCCTGGGAACCTGTTTTTCACAACATTTCATAGATGGCAAGTATTGGTGTTCCCGCAAGATGGTCCCATAATGTATTTTTGTTGGTCTTGAAATAAATATGATGCACGTATTTTTGATGGACGTTTGAAGATCTAACGATGTAATCACATGTAATCCATTCTCCCTCAATTCTTGTTCATCACAGCGCTTGACCCAGTTCCACCTGGGGTGCGGTGTCGCAATTCGATCTTTTAACCAAGGTTATCCGCGTTACATCCCAACGAATGCGGAAAAAAATGGTTGAAATCCAACGGGTATATCTATCAAAAAAACCCAACTGCACCACAACAACAGTAAATTTCATCATATCCCCCATTCCATACCCAACACTATTTCCATCTGAAATCCCATGAAATCACCCTTTGTTGCAGGGTTTTCTCCCTGGGACGGGGACCCTGTGCCATGGACGCTTGGCGTTGATCTGGCGGATATCTGATATGATGACTTACCAGGCGCTGCGGTTGTTTGACGGCAAAGAGTTGGAGTGTCCCCGCAATACAATCTAAGAGTTTGTACAAGCCTTGGTGGCCAAGTAAAAAAATACAGATTGCTGTTGGTTTGTCATTTCTTTTTTGATGAAGGTGAGTTGTGTTTTCAGCAATTACACCTCAGTTTTACGGGTCTCACCTCAGCGGCATTTTCTTGGCGTTTTGAAACAAAAAAACAATCAGTCAGTGCTGATTAAATTCACTCGCAATGCAGTTTGGAATGATGTACGCAAGATCAAGCAGCGTATCATCATGACAACGAGATCGAATAGCATAATATGACATAGACAAGATCAAGAAGCATAGCATGAGGCAGGGAAGATCAAGCAACGTTGTTTGCGATGGATAAGATCAAGCAGCATATCATGATGTTCAGAAAGGCATCCTAGCATGATGTAGAGCGAGGCTATCAAGAATGCTGGGAAAATCAAGGAGCGCAGCATAATGTAGAAAGGATCAAACAGCTCAGCATGATGCAGATGAGCAGCGTAGCATGACATACAGAAGGCCAAGCATTTCAGCAATCGAAAGATCAGCAGCGTAGCATGATGCCAAGGAAATCAAGAAACGTAGCATGATGTGGAGAAGGTCAAGCAGAATGGCACCGGGCAGAGACGCTCAGGCCCTGTGGCAGCATGCAAAGAAGCTCAAGGCGGCGCGACATTTAAAGTATTGAAAACCCAACAGGCAAGCCTAGACTACAGAAGGCCAAGTACAGCAAGGAGGTCGGAGACGAACAAACCGCAAAATATGAGGCACAGCAGGGGAAGAAAATCAAGCGGGCGTGCTGAGGAAGCGAAGATCACGTAGCGTAGCCCAATGCGGAGAAGATTAGGCAGCTCCAGCGGAGGCGCCCTCACTTTGTTGATTGAAAATTTGGTTGCACCAAGGCCTTCCTGGATCAGGTTCCTGGAATGCGCGCGTTTGCGTCCTCTAGTCCCGATATCTTGGCCCGCGGGCAAGGCCTTGCCCGGCTTCTAAAGCTTGGGGTTGGAGGCTCAACTCCCAGCAGCGGCTCCAACTGTCCAGCATACATGGCTCATGTGTTCCGCTGGGGGCGCGGTGTCACTAACTGGATATTTAACCAAACATCTCAATGTATGGGCCGATGGGGATTAAACCCTCATGGATATATCTATCGAAATCTCATGAAACCACCGTTCGTTGCAGTTTTTCACCCTGGGATGGTGACCCCGGATTTTTCGCGCCAAGCTGCTGGCCACAGGCGCCGATGCCAAGCTTCGCCAGGCCCCCGACAGACAAGTCGCTGCCGAACTGAGCGATCAAAGCCTCGGAAATTGATTGATATCAACATGGAGATGAAGTAAATTGTATGTGTACGTGGTATGCATGTATGTAAAGAAAATTCAAATATATATATATATATACATATATATATATATATATTGGTGTGGTAAAAAAATACATCTGTCTATGTACGTACGTACGTACGTACGTACGTACGTACGTACGTACGTACGTAGGTAGGTAGGTAGGTAGGTAGGTAGGTAGGTAGGTACGTAGGTACGTAGGTACGTAGGTACGTAGGTACGTAGGTAGGTAGGTAGGTAGGTAGGTAGGTAGGTAGGTAGGTAGGTAGGTAGGTAGGTAGGTAGGTAGGTATGTATGTATGTATGCAGTATTCATGTAGTCATGTATGTATGTACGTATGTACGTATGTATGTATGTACGTATGTACGTATGTACGTATGTACGTATGTACGTATGTACGTATGTACGTATGTACGAATGGATGGATGGATGGATGGATGCATGCACGCATGCATGCATGTAGGTATGTAGGTATGTAGGCATAGATGTATTCCTATATTCTTGTATCCATGTATTCATGTAATCAT
Source organism: Symbiodinium sp. clade C Y103 (assembly GCA_003297045.1). NCBI lineage: Eukaryota > Dinophyceae > Suessiales > Symbiodiniaceae > Cladocopium > Cladocopium sp. clade C. The sequence goes on from BGPT01001927.1 coordinate 95,034, forward strand.
GTATGTCTGTATGTGTGTATGTGTGTATTTATGTATGTACGTACGTACGTACGTACGTATGTATGTATGTGTATTTGTATGTGAGCAAGTATGTCTGTCTGTCTGCCTGCCTGTCTGTCTGTCTTTCTGTCTGTCTGTGTATGCATGTATTATTTTATTCATGTATTCATGTATTCATGTATCAATGTATGTATGTAAGTATGTATGTATGTACATATGTACGTATGTACGTATGTACGTATGTATGTGTCTTAATATGCGCTAGCTGCTTGGTCCTGATGACCTTCAAACAACCAATAGCACCTTCGTGCTCATCATTGAACCTCGCTGCAGTAGTTTTGAGCCAAAGGCAAGCCTCAAGGATGTACAGGTGAGTGGTGGCCAAACCTTTGGCAAATATTTCCGTAACAAATGCTAAAGTCTCTGAGATGTGTTTGAAAATTAAAATATGCATGTATTCAAAAGTATGTTTAAGCAGATAAATAGAAATATTGATGCATACCTATACATATATCTATATATATATATAATCATGCATGCAAGTTTTTGAGATACAAATACAGTCTATTGGCTGCTCTGGACTTCTTTTTTTGGAAAAAGCGAAGCCCAAAATACCACAACTTGGATGGCCACTGACAGCGCAACCTCTCAGGTTTCAGACATGTTGACCCCCAAACTTCAATATTAATTCAAACAACCAAGGGAGGTATGGAAACCTATACAAACAAAGCCTGCAAGCATTGAAATGGCGCTTTCATCGCGCACAAATGCGATAGAAACTATGGATCACATAAGCTATCAATAGACATGGTTGCCAAATTGGTGTTCCACCTAAGTCATACACTGCCTATGAACCACTGCTGGATGTCCATTCCCACCAAAACTTCTATCATTTTGTCAGTTGAGCATATGCAGCCAGGAACCGTCATGGTTGCCTTGATCAGTTTCACCTTCCCCTTGGCGTCTGATGTGTCAAACTCCTGCTTCACCTGCATGTTATGCATCCCTGGCATCATCATTTTCTGGCTTCATGTCCTCATGTGTTGATGGTAAGGGCCCCAATCTTTATTGTTCATAACTGTTTGGTTGCTAAACCAATTGATGTCTGTTGGAAAATAGTTTTGTTTGTCTTGGGTAGATATCATGACTGTGGTTGATATGTATTTATGTATGTGTACATATATATATATATATATACACTACATACATATATATATATACACACATACAAGTGTGTGTGTGTGTGTGATCATGCGTTGTTGGGTAAACCCCCGTTTTGTTTTGGTTGGTGAATGTGTCTATTTGTGTTTACTAAATATCCGCGTGAGTGTCGATGTTGGTTGGTCAATCTCCAAATTGGGCCTGCAATGAAGATATACATACGTACATATAAATATATGTATATTTGTAAACAGATATACATATTGTTATATATATATAATATGTATGTGTATCTGTACATAGATGAATCAGTTCAAGCATACATTTCCTCAAGCTATTTCCAAAAAAGCAGCTGAACCACTTAAAATACCCTATCCCATCTCACTATACGTTACATACTAGTTGCTTGATAGGTTTGACGACCATGGGTTTAAAAATCCCCAATAACCTAGGAAGTATAGCTCACCCAAATAATGAATCAACCAAGCATTTTTTAGAGCTCAGCTTGAAGTCGACCTGCTTGACATCCAGCTTGCTCTGCGCCAGCAAAGATGGACCGTGCTCGTCCAGTTGACTCATGCAGGTCTCAAGAGCCATGCCCTGTTCCTCACCGAATTTCCTCTTGAAGAGACGCATCATAAACCTGGTCTGGTCGGTGGTTTTAAGCAACAAAAACCCATCCCAAAAAAATGCTCCTAATCTCAACCACGCATCCCATGGTTGAAAAAAAGCAATAACTAATCTGTATAAATAGTTGAAACCACCAACCAGTGGTACAGATGGGCTTGGTATCCAAAAATTTGAGGGTCAAGACCTGAGCTGAAATTCCACTAGGCTTTCCCCAGTGACATAGCCAGGTGGGTCCAGATGGGAACCCCAAAGAAGTGGGAACGTCTTTGGAGACGGGCAAGGCCAAAATTGATTACACTTCTTGGTCTAAGGCTGTTGTCTTTCAAGCCAGACCTAAGTCAAGAGCTGGGAGAATTGGGAAATGCTAAATCATCCACTATAGTAACCACAGGGGTTCTCTTCTTCGCAAGTCCATAAAAAAAATCCCAGTCCTATCTAGTCCTATTTCTGCTCCGCCCCTAAGTCCAAAGATGTTGCTTTCCTGCAAACTTAACTAAAGTTGACCAAACCAAGGAACTTTTTCTTTTTCTCTCCGCCCCGAAAAGTTTTCTCCTCTTCGGCGTCAGCATCGGTCTGTACCAGTGAGGCAGTGTACTCCTGGAACAGCGGCCCGACATGTGGGGACGAGGTAACTTTGGGAGTATGTCCCCATGCTCCTCAGTTCAATTGAAAATTATGGGTAGGGCATACATCAAATGCTGCCTGCCACCAGAAAAAATAGTTTCCTCTCGCGACTATCATGCACTAGATGAACCAGTCTGCTTCACCGCCCGTAAAAACTGGTGTGCAAAACTGGTGTGCGCTAGGAATAAATCACATGTTTTGCATTTTTGCAAACTACCATGACACAGAAGCAATCAATTGACAAAACTATTACTGCACGCATCTCTCACTCGCATAAAACATGTTCGGTGACCGACTACGGTTTCTTTCCAAGAATAGTCCCCCCGGCACGGCTGCACGGCGCTCATTGAATGCGCAACAGGTCAAACATTGGAAGACGCAACAGAGGATCATGAAGACAGGGTAGAGGATGGCGGCGATAAGTGCAATGGGCCAAGGCACCCCCAGTCCACCACTTTCCATCAGGGCCTCAGTGATGCCGCCCCAGGCCCGGCCTGTCGCAACGCCAGAACACGGATTCCACATTAGATGATCAGTTGGATGATAAGCAGTGAGTAGTTTGTGATCTAAAGAAAGGTGATTCAACATATTTCAACAAACGGGCGGTCACCCAACTTCTCCACTGATAGTAGGCTTCAACATTGTGGAGGCGTCAAAAATCTTGGAATCCCAAGCTGGGGACATTCCCCAACCCTTGAAACAACTAGAAACAACTTCCTATCCCGCGCTTTTGGATTTCCACCTGGTTGTTTCAACCGGTTTCACCCTGACCAAGGCACCACGTCATAGCCAGCCTGCAGCAGCTCACCCATTTCGCCAGATACGCCCAGGACCTCCGTGAAGTTGGCGTTGGCACCCAGGACATCGGTCAAGTTGGCCCTGGCAAGGTTCGACAGCCTCACCGGCCCGCGGAGTCCGCCGCGCCGCACAAAGGGGGAGCGCATCAGAGAAAGGTTCTTACGGGCAGACACGGTGATGTCACGCTCAGCCTGGGAACCTTTGGCGATGGTTTGTTTTTTTGAACCGCATTTTGAGTTTGTTTCTTGAAGGTTCAGAGAGCAACGCTAAGCACTTGCAGCCGGAGACGCCAGCAAGGCACATGCAGATGCAAGCACTGGATCCATGTTTTGCTCATTGCGTCTGGAAAAGCGAACGGTTGCAACATTCTCAAAGCTGCGTGAGTAAGGGGTTTTTTCGCTAGTGGTGGGCTAAATGGCTGTAAAAAAGATCGTAAATATTGTGCATTGTGCTTGGGGATGCCAAAAACATCTAGTTTTGCCATTACTCTTCTTGTCTTCAAAGAGGGCCAAAATAGGCTATATGGCGATTTTGGAGTGCCACAAAATGTAAAAACAATGATATTTATGACGGCTTGGGATTGTAAAGCAGATTTTGAAAAAACTCTGTTTCGTTAATGACACCCAACCCTTACAGCATTGCCGCTGCTCGAAGCGTGGCAATATTATGTATATTATATATATATACATATATATATACATATATACATCTATACATATACACATATACACATATACATATACATATACGTATATATATACACATGCATGGCATGTATAAGAGAAAAGAAGCGTTTACAACTTCGTACATTTCTACATGTATACAAATGTCTATATCTAATATGCTGCATGTATGATATCATTGAAAATGCTGCTTGATCTATGGTCCTCTTGTTCCGCGTACCTTTTTGAAGAAAAAACACGATTGAATTCCGCCAGCAGTTGTTGGTTCTGCCCCTATCTTTATTGGGTACAGACCTTTTCATGCTAGCAATATACAACCCCGTTCGCCGGTACCACCCCCACTTGTTTAATAATAAATCTCTTCTCCTGATCTTCGATTGGGAAATTTCCCATTTCGGGGTGGCACCCATTGCAAGTCCCCACAAGAAAAGGATTGATCCAACGATTTACCCTTTGGCACCTTTGGTAATCTAAGTTGGTGATCGAAATTTCTCATCGCCATCACCACCATCATCGACCAGGCAAGAAACTCGAACATCAATGACTCGGTGAGGCCACTCTCCACAAGCGCCGAAGCGGCATGCTCCAAGAGCGCACCACGCATTGATGCAAAAGGAGTTCACAAAGAAACGCACGCGTTGGAAATCTGTGAGGAGCTACAGCCAAAATGTGTCATACAGTACAACAAAAAAATCCGCCGCCCATCGATAAGTGGGCGCAACATGCTTCAGTGGTACAGATAAATGTGGCGTCTTAATTGCCTCATGTTTCGTATGAAAACAACAACGAGCAGAGCAACAGAAAATTGTGCGCTCCAATCCTTTCACCCACACAGGTGATATCCCAATCCGCCCCCGTTGGTATCCCTGCAGTGCAGTTGGGATAATCCCGAGACGTAGGAACCTCCAGCGCAGGTCCCGAGTTACTCGGTGATTCTGAGGTGCATAAAATGTGTTCATTGTGGGATTTTCAACCGAAAAATATATGGGGAAAGAAAGCAAAGCTATAGACCTTGTTTGGAGGTGAAACTTCGGTGGCCATTTTGAGTTTTTTGTCCAGTTCTTACGAAGATTTTCTGCAACGTGGCCAATGATTCTTGACCCACAGTGGGATAGTTTAGACCCTTTTTTCTGAGCACTTCGTCTATGATTTTTAGGAAGGAAACAGTTGAATCATCCCACGCCGGCATTATGCTGTTGGTGAAATGCAGTGCTGGTATTTTGGGAGCTTAAACCCATATTCATCCACAACGGTGAAAGTTCCAAACGGTTTGGTGGCAACCAACAGTTTCGGTTTGCATTTTTTCTTGATGCTTCCATTTTGCACCCTTTACAACTTCACAACTTTACAGGAAAGACCATCCCCTCCATCCCCTCCATCCCCTCCATCCCCTCCATCCCCTCCCCTGCCTCGCAGGCAGGTTCACGCCAGCTGCCCACCAGGGTGCCATTGAGGTTTCGACTCCTCACCTGCACCTGCCAAGCCTCGCCACAGGAGATGTCTGGTGATCAGCAATGGAATCAGCTAAGAAGACGTGGTCATGGTGGATGTCATTGTGGATTATGATACCTGACATGGTGGGTTTGGATGTTATTTTTTCATGTGACAGGTGAAGCTTTCCTCCCCATCCATGATGACAGCTGGGTCACGTTTTGGGATTCCAGGAAGCCATCTGTTTTGCTACATTCTTGCTGCCTTACACAAAGTATGAATCCTGTTGAGCTAACTAAATCGCAACCTGCCAGCACACTAAATTCAGATATACAACATTTAAAACAACACATTGTACAACCATATCATTCATCATATCCATTTGTATAGAAAAAAATTCACCCGCCTGAAAGCTGCAGTCATTGCTAACCCCTGCAGACCAGCCAATGGTGAAGCTGTTCTCTCCAGGCTCCAAAATGACGATGCTCCTGACGCAGAATGAGTGCGTTTCTGTGATCAAAAACTTACCTGTGCTTGGTAGGGAATGGGGGAATGGGATTATTATGAAAATGGTTATTATAGGTCATTCCCTCATTCCCTACTAAGCACCAGTAATAAAAATTGATGATTTAGATCATGATTTAATTCGATATGGTCATGGGGATGCAATGGGATGTATCACCAACAAGATTCCAATTTGGGTGTGACTTAAAATGGAGAATCTAGCACCAATATATGGCCATTTTGATATGATAAGGCAGTGGATTTACGGGTGCCTTACTTTGGGACCTTTGGGACAACCCTTGCAAATAAATTGTAGGACAGGGACTAAACATTTTGAAACAGCTTCTCTTCACTCATGGTCCGAATGCTTAAACCTTGGACATGAAACATTGCTTCCATGGTCCACAGCCAACTGGAGGAACCATGCTGGCAGAAGGCAGATCTGAAAGAAACGAGTCATCACTCACTAAGAGATTCAGCACCTCAAAAAATCAGCTGTAAATGGTACGATCCAACAAGGTTCAGGATGGCTTTCATTCTGGGAAACCCTAGGTAAACTTGACTGTGGATAAGCTGCCCTGCTCTGAGCGCAGCAAAGGCAGTGTACGGGTCAAAGTGATTGGCTTCAAGGAGAAATTGATGTTTAAGGCCAAAAATCGACTTAAACCTAGGGTCCCAGGGTCTTCATTTTTGGCTCATATCCATTTGTCTTCGTCTGGATATGGCAAAGGTTCGAGTTTTATTAGGAAAAAGGGAGACTCGGGTGAAGCAAAAACGCCCTCATGCTGATGGGTATCAGAACTGGGAACCAGTCATGGCCCAAAATAGCAAAATAGTAATTTCATATACAGACCATTAAATATATACACACCATGAAAAAACACCAAATAAGAAATGCGTCCCCGGAATTTGGGCAATTTGGGTTGGTTTTGTCCATCATTCCATCACATTAAAAAGGCGACAAGGTTCACCATCAACAGTGGACTTCCACAATCTGCAAAGCTCTGGTGGATGAGGAAAATCACCATCTTCCATATGGATCTACATCCCCGGATATCGCAACTAACCATGCGTAACTTGGTTTGATCATGTAGCTTATCCCAGTCATTTACTGGTTTTCTAGTGAGCAGTGTAAAGAAAATATGGGTAAATCCGTCAAGAAATTGTTGCTTCATGGTTTCTCCCTTGATGGATTCAATTGTAATCCCCATTTTGTTCTGTAGTATTTTCCCCTATCCCCATTGCAGCCATTCCAGTATATTCGGTAATATTTTCCACTCTTATCATCAACCAAGTATCATCTGTGGTTCATATCAACTAGTGTACGTCCTCATCTTCATATTTACAGCTTTTCAACTCCCACTCTTGCATCATTAAGTACCAATCATTCTTCGCCATCGACCACCAGAAAATTTAGGACTTACAATATGTCACTTTGTATCCCCAGTTTTGTTGTTAGCAGAAGAATATCACCATCTTTACAGGTTGATACCCCCATGGTATATCTGTACAACCATCCACCATCAGGCGCTCCCGGGTGGATCTGCCGGCGTGGCATCAGCAACAAGGGGAAGGCACAAGAACCTGCGGACTTTTCCGGACTTGACATGATTTGGGGGTTTCCTAATGGCTAGGGGTACCCTCAAATCATCCATTAAAAAATAGAATTGTCCATTATAAACCATCCATTTTTGGGTACCCCCATTTTAGGAAACCTCCATTTCACCTGAATTTACGTTACCTGACATTGTGGTGAAAATACATGAAATTGCAGAAATGGCTAAATCATGTTAAACAGAATGCACCAAGAGATGAGGCCCATGTCCTTCCAATTCTTCCCCGACGGACCCTCCCTCGCAGCTATCCCTAGTAGCCTTCCAGTGAGGTCGGGATGGATGAGGTCGTTGGAATTCATCCATACGTATTGCCATGTTGTTACGATTGGATCAAAACATCTATATTGCATACAATGCCCATAATTTACTTTTGTAAAGAAGGTGAATGCAATTAATGGATTCAACCTTTTACAATCTGTATGAATGATGATCAATGAACGATTATCAATGGAGCATAGCTCAGATATGACATCCAATAGTATTTTGATTTGACTGTTCATGATCAAGATTTCAGCCAGAAAAAAAAACTGCCATTTTATGGTGATTCGACCAGGATAAAAGACGTTTCATGGCAAAAATGGGGACTTATGTGACTTTTAACAAAACGAAGTCAAAGATTTAACCTCCTATATCATGGGACAATGGTCAAATGCTGGTGAAATCTCAATTTTGGTTGGCTAAACTTTGACCAAGAATATCATACTGAATCACACAGACTATCTTTGTCGACCCTAAAACAACCTGGTCAAGGATCAAAGGTTGGAGGTTCCTCAATTTTCGGCCCAAAAAATGTTTGCCTCACCACCGCGCTCAGACTTTGCATGGACACCTGTGGCCAGACGACAGGTCACAGGTCACCATATTCCCGGTGAGCCAATCAACGATTGGACCATATTGATATCTCCGGGTTCACGTTTTCCAAACGTAATTTCTAACACAACCCCATTTAACCAACAAAAATTCCATTCTTGTGGAGTTACTGCAATATGAAAACCCAAGTGGTTCTCACGCATCCATGACTCTGGGCCCACGACAGTGTCAACCACCCTGGCCTTACCACCTGTTGGTCACAACTCACTGATGCGCTGCGCTGGAGTCATAGGTGTTCTTCACACCACCTGGAAGGACAAAATTGTTGGAGTTCAGTTTTTAGCCAATCGGCGCTGCATCAAACAAACTGCACTTAAAAATTGGTTTCAAAAATATGAACGGACCATGCCATGTCAAAAACTAGCCACGGAAAAAACGATCGCTGGTTTCGCAAACAATTTGATGTTTTACGCGTCTTTGGTTTGCAAAAACAACACATAAGCACCATGACCGAACCTTGCCTGCGCAACATCCATGAAATTTTGAACCAAACCCAAAACAGGTTTTAACTGAACTAAGCGTCGCTTCTGACGCTAAAAAACACTTGAGCAGATAGGATGCAGTTGAACGGTCATGCAGGTCTGCATGGCATGTTGACCATGAATATGGAAGGTGAATACAGTGTTTATTTCCAATGTGCAACGAATTTTTTTGTTGAATTTGGGGTCTCGAAATTGAGCAGTGTTCACCCAAGCAAGGATCGGGGTTCGACGAGAACCCTTCGCAACCCACTGGTGCATTTTTTCCAGAAGAAAAACAATGTCTGTCCTCTCCAGTTGGCCACAAAGACAAGCACAAGCACTCTTTTCCAAATGGGACGCAGCAGGCTCAACAGGCAATGGGTCTGGCCTGTTACACTTGAAAAGCTGGGTGGTTAGTGGGTGGGCGCTTTTCAAGTGTCGAAAGGACAAAGCGGCCCACCTCACCCGCCCTCTTGAGAGAAGTGCTACACGGAACATTGAAATTTGTGTCCCGAAATCCTAGATTTCTAAACTGTATCTGAAAGACAATTCGAAGAACGAGTTCTGCTTCATCGTCTGTCCTCTCCAGTTGGCCACAAAGACAAGCAAGCTTGCAAGCACTCTTTTCCAAATGGGACGCAGCAGGCTCAACACCCCCAACTATCTGCTGGGGCCCTTCTTCAGTTCAGACATCAGGTATCGAAACCAGAGCAAGGCTTCTGTAGATTCATCAAGCTCAACAAGAAGCAGCGCATGTGAAGCACCTCGTGAAGGATAGTCGCTGATGTTCGCTTCCGTCGGCACACGCGCGAACCAAGTACACAAGTTATTGTCTGCTTCTCTTTGCAAGTGAAATCTCATCAAATTGGCTGCACACGCATTGACACAAGATCCACGAATGAGTGAAAACCTAGCACCATCATTGTCACCGAAGCACACTTGTAATCCAGTCTTCACACGACTGGCCCAGAAGTCCAAAGCCAGAATCGCAGCACAAAGTTCCAGCTCATAGATGATTGTATGTTTGTCTGAAGCTCCAAATTCATTGCAAGTGTCCTCGTCCAAGGGGAAACCAAACCAAGCAACACACTGGCCTGCCACATTGAACAACGCTGCGCCTAGCCCTCCCGTACGGGAATCAGGTTCATAAGCAGCATCTGTGTAAACATACCAGGTCTCCAAAAGACAAGCAGTTACATCACGTGGTCTACCAAGGCAAAGCCGATGTCGCATCATGTTCAACCCCAAGGTAAGATCTGCAGAAAGGCGAGAGGTCTTTCCATAGGCATGGTCTGAAAGCTGTTTGAGGAC
>BGPT01001927.1:105146-117141 GCA_003297045.1 Symbiodinium sp. clade C Y103
CCTGATCTCGAAAAATCAAATTCCACACCAAGCGCTCTGCAAGTTGTTCCAAAGTCAGTGCATTTCTTTCCTTCTGTAGCATATGTCCACCCAGTAAGAAGGAAAACAAGCTCCATTGAGTTCTTCGCAGAGTCAACGCTAGCAGGAAGAGAACCCAAAATAAAATCATCGTAGAAATTGGTGGTCAGCAAGTAAAGTCCTCTGGTTGCGATGGTGTATAGCATCCTCGACAATCTCAGGAAGCTGTAAACGCTGTGAGTTGCACCAAAAGGAAGAGTGAGCAACTGGTACAACTCAGGCTGACCCTTTTCGCAGTTGTAAATGCAGAAATATGAAAATCTCAAATGATCTTCTCTAACTGGCACCTGACGATATGCAGATTTCAAATCATAGGTCTTCGCCAGGATATCACTCTTCACACCAGCAGCATTGCACATGAAGAAAAATTCCCTGATGACTGATGCAAAAGTATCAACCATGTGCAAGTCCACCTTGTTGTTGCAAGATGCCGTGTCGTTAATGCCAGAAATGGTATAGTCGTCGATCATGCGGGTCTTGGGACCCTGCACCAGTGGAAACCTCCTGGAAATAACTGCATCTTCTGGCATGACCTCAATAGGTCCACGGGCCCAACCTCGAGCTACTTCTTCTCGAGTCTCATCAAGCAATTGTTGATCCACCACCGCATCACCGCTGGACTTGCAGGAAGCCAAAATGGCTTGGTTTCTTTTACCAGCTTCACGCACTAACTGTGCCACCGTACCCAAACAAGGTTTGTACATCTCCTGAAAGGCCGGACTGTATGGAATATCGCCAGCCAGCGTTGATCCAGACTTCAACAAATCCAGAACCTCCATGTCTTCATAGTTCAAACTCTTCAAAATCTCTTCAGTGAGTAGCACACGCTTGTTTGATGGCATGGCTTTGACATGAGCCGGCCTGGAGTCAGCCGCCTCACGCTCTGCTTTCTCCAGCTCTTTTGCACGCTTGAGCCATCTTCGGCACCAACACATCCTGTATTCTGCCAACGTACACTCATCCCACTCAACATGCTTGTCCACGGCCACCTTAAGGTCTTTGGGGATTGCATGGTTGGCCATCAAAGGATGCCCGGCTTGACACGCTCTTTGAATAAAACTTTCACATTCCCATGGCAAACCAAAAACGCATTTATAATTCCGATCCTCCTCACAACCACCAGAAGCTACGCCAGTAGTTTCAGAAAACTTCCGCTTGTTTTGAGCCTGATCCCTGTCACCCCCTTCACTTTCAGGGGAAAAACAACCACGCAAGAACCGTGCATGCTTGGGAACTTGTACAACTTGGTGACTTTCAGTTCGCAAAGAAATATCATGTGGAAGCTTGCCCAGCAATGCACAAGGAATATCTTCCGGTCCTGAAGCAAAGAAAACTGCAGTCTGTTGAAAATCAGGCACAAGAGGAGGTAGTTTTGCACCTCGAGGTTGAATACCAGTCGACAACTGGGACTGTTTGGCTGTAAGAAGTGGATGATTGGAAATGTCATGTAAACTTTCTGGCTTCAAAATGACGCCACGAGCAGAAGCAATTCGCAGGATGATCTGGACCAGCGCCACGCACAACTTACGTGGGTATTGGGATTCTTCAGAGGTGGCCCACACTTTTGCTCCATCCTGATTGACAGTGAATCCCCAACCAAGATGTTTGTGTTGACGATTGCAAACTGCATCCATCTGCACAATCTCTGGAAATGACGCCACAATACGCGTCCACTTGTCACGCATTGATCCATACATGCATGCTTGAAAATCAGTTGCATAAAGCGGGTAAATCCGCATCAGATCCAGCACATACGTAGTGACCCAAAAGTAAGATCCTCTTGGGTTTTCCATNCATGCATGCTTGAAAATCAGTTGCATAAAGCGGGTAAATCCGCATCAGATCCAGCACATACGTAGTGACCCAAAAGTAAGATCCTCTTGGGTTTTCCATTGTCGCCAGCACTCCTCTCACTATACAAAGGGCGAAAAGAAAACAGGTGTAGTGGAACAGTTCATTTGCTATCCCAACTCTTCGGCGTTCATCTCCACTGAGCGTAGGCAATCCCAATGGAAATTCAAGTGACCTAAGTGGTCTGGGCGCAAACGGTACATCAGGGCGTGGTATCTCACGAGCCCGTGATGCAGTTCCACACACTGGTGCAAAATGCACCCAAAGAAGCAGCGGGCTATTCAGCCACTCCTCAAGTAGCTCCCGATCTTTTGGTTCCAAAAGGTCAAGCTGAAAAATTGTACACCTTGCGTTTGACTTCCTCTTCTTATCCACAGCAATCCCACCAAGCCCAAAGTGCTTGGCCACGGATGTCAGAACAGCTCCACCAGCAAACACTTCTAGCATGTATAACTGCTCTATGTGAAGACCGTTCCAATCCCGTGGAACTGCTGCTGGATTTCACTTGTGCTGAGTCAGCGGGTGTGGCTGCTGACACTTCGGCTCAGCGCACACGTGTAGCCCCTTCGGGCATCGTTCACCTGCCTTGACTGTTGTGCTGTGAGGACATCCTGAACCAGTGTTGTATNCTTCGGCTCAGCGCACACGTGTAGCCCCTTCGGGCATCGTTCACCTGCCTTGACTGTTGTGCTGTGAGGACATCCTGAACCAGTGTTGTATGCGAAGCAGATAGGTTCGTTGTTCCCAGTTTTGTAATATTTGCCCCTCAATTCTGCAGGCATAGGTGGCGCTTTTGAGTTGCCACCAGACTTCCCCTTACCTTTTCCACCCTGTGGTCGATGTCCTGAAGGTTGGTAAGGAGCCGGCCGATGTGTACTCGCACTGGATGAGGCTTGCACTGGCTTGGCCAAAGGCGCCACCCTCACCTAATGGGAAAGAACCATCAGCCGCCTCACGCACTGGAGTGTTCAGAGTGGCCAATCTGGCCCAGGCTGCCTTGTCGCAGCTCACCACTTGTGACAAGTTTGCCCTAGCATATCCAGGTGGAACTTCACGATGCAAAGACTCAAACAAAAAGGTTTCCCATGCACAGTGCTGTTGAAAACTCATCACTCTCGCAAATGCTAAGGCCACTGCACGCCTTGTAAACGCATAATGCAGCTTGATTTCAGAATCCGTAGAGCACGTGAGTTTGTCCTCCTGCTTGAGGACCAATGAACCCTTTTCCAGAGTGAGCTCTCTGGATTTTGTCGTCCCCTGCACTTCCATGCTTCGAGAAACGCAANGTGAGTTTGTCCTCCTGCTTGAGGACCAATGAACCCTTTTCCAGAGTGAGCTCTCTGGATTTTGTCGTCCCCTGCACTTCCATGCTTCGAGAAACGCAAACTGAAGGTTCCAACCATTTGACAGAATTGTTGTCAAACATTGCACAAGCACGGTCTAAGAGCCCATGTGATGGCTCCAACTCTCCTGAGATTTCGACGCCCCGCAANTTCCAACCATTTGACAGAATTGTTGTCAAACATTGCACAAGCACGGTCTAAGAGCCCATGTGATGGCTCCAACTCTCCTGAGATTTCGACGCCCCGCAAATCAGTCCTCAGGGCCTCCATACGCTGCGTTCTTTCAGCAAAGGCCACCTTCCTAGGCTGGGAATCTTCTGTATGGTCCACCTGCTGCCTCAAGGTGGCAAACAAGTACGTATGAGCTTCAAAGGTCAAGCGCTTCAACGAACTGGATTCTGCTATGGTTCCAGCCCTTCCCAACGCCCTTTGCAGGAAGTTGTCAACATCAGTATTCTGAATGGCCTGCCCTGGCTGACCTACAACAAAAGCAAGTCTTGACAGACATGTAACACCAGCACTTCCCAAGGCCGTCACAAAGGCCGGAGTCAGGCCCAATCTGGTGCACCGTTCGTTGAAATGTGCAGTGCTGTCAAGCAGTGAAGTCATCGCAGCACAAACGCAGTGAGGTGCAAAAAGAAGAAATCACACATGACATGAAAAGTAAATTGCAAGACATGAAAATTGCAGTAATGGAACCTGTGTCAACATCTGAAACTTGACCTTAGTCTGAAAAAGGGCTTTCCCAAACAAGTGCAAGACCTTAGTCTGAAAGCAGCTTTCTGCAAACACCTTTGTGTCATGTGGAGCTTTCTCCGCGCTTCTCTCTTGAACCGGAATTAACAAACATGCGNTCTGCAAACACCTTTGTGTCATGTGGAGCTTTCTCCGCGCTTCTCTCTTGAACCGGAATTAACAAACATGCGGCTTTCCGCTGATCTGCCACACTGATGAATCACTGAAAGATTGTTGACGGCTTTCCGCAACTTCAATCACACAACTCAAGTGTTCAGCTGCCACCCTTTGGTGTAAGAGTTGGAACTTGCAATCAAACGCCAACGCAGAACTGAACACTTTTTCCTCGCCCAAGTCTCTCACTTATCTTGCAACACGCTTATTGCGCTGCAATGCGGCATCTAATGCTCCTACCACCTGATCAACGTTTCTGATCCGGCTGGAATCTTTTGGGAAGCACTTGAGACATTTGGGCCACTTGACACGCATGACTCGTGGCATCAACTGCAAGTTGGGAGACACCAGGGCTCCACATGAAGCAGCAGCAGAACCCGGCTTCACTTTGTGAATGATAGAGCTCTTCTTGTGCTTGTAAAATTCCACGCCATCCGGCACAGCTTCACTGAAGGCATTTGCATCCGGCTGATGCACCACAGGCCCATCAGAACTTGTTGACTCTGAGTCGCTGGAAGAGTCGCTGCCAGAAGAGCTGTCCAACTCAACAACGCCTTGATCCACAATCTTCAAATCAAAAAGGGAAACCCGATCAGCAGCGTCAGCAATCTGCTGCTCATCCAGCAACTCTTCTTTGATGCTTTCCACATCGCCCACAGCATTGACCTCATCTGCAGCTTGATCAACTATGTCCTCGAGCTCAACTGGCTGGGTGCTCAAAGGAGGGACAGGAGGAAATGGAGTGCTTGGGGCAGCACCCACTGCTGGTGCTGGAGTCCGCAGCGCCGGAGTTGCAAAAGGATTGGGCGCCATAGGGTCTTCTTCCAAACCCAGGCCAATCCTCACTCGGTGTAAGAGCATGTTCAGTTTCCGCAATGCCCTGGTCTGCAGAAACCTGCTGTAAACCACCTCCGAGCCCTCCAAGGCTGTGGCATGATGCCCCAGCACGGCTCGAACCTCTTTGTCAAGTCCAGCTTTGGCTGCCCAAACTAAAAGCGTAGTCTTGAGTGAGTGAGCCCTGAAGGTTTCACAGCTAGGTGTACCCTGCAGCAGGAGTCTAAGCCAATCTGCGGCCTCTGTGGTGCTCAATGGCCTTGCAGCAAAGCCGCCTCCAAGCTTGGGCGCCGGCAACAAAGGTCCCAATGGCACCTTGTGAATATCCAGCCCAGCCTCAGAGTCAACATGAAGGAAAGTTGTGATCCATTCATGATGGGTGACTCCCATCCACGGCACCACCAACGGGAGGTACTGCTCCCTTCGGGCTCCCACTGCCGAGGTTTTGTGTTCAGCTGTATAAAGCGTCATGTATCCACTGCGACCATGCTCGATTTGCACATGATGCACAAACCGCAAGTCTGACCACCGTGCCCTCCCATAGACACGTATGAGCATAGCAGCAGCACCAAGGCGGTCAGTCCAACAGGCAGCTGTTTCTAAAATCTCATGCAGTTTCTGAAGGTGCACAAGCTCCAGAGGTGGAGCCTGGTTTGTAGGCCCTTTCTGTAATTTCTCAATTGCAGCAAAGCCAAGAAGCCACCTGGACTGTAGCACCGCATCAGTCTGATACAGGTTCAAGCAAAACTTCGAAAACCGCACCGTTTCCAGAAATGCAGCAGGGTTAGTATAACCTCTACCAGATGACTGTCTGTACTGCTTCAACCACAAGAAAAACTCCCAGACATCAGGCTCTGACAATGGAAGAGGGCTGACCACTGCATACGCCGCATCTGTTCTGCAGTCCAGGTGCCACTTGNCAGAGTCTCGTTAGCTAAGGCGCCACTGGAATCTTTCTGCATGTCACGTGCCACCTGTTCACCTACTCCGGATGCATACCAATTGCATGACAACAACTCCAGCCACTGCCCACATGCCAGTTCAAGCTGTCGGTTCTTATTCTCAAAGTACTCCAAATCACGTATGTTCCGCACTGCTTTGTCATAACATGAACCACTGGGTAACGCAGTAGACTGATCTAAGGACTCGGCAACAGAAATCACTCGCTCCATCAGTTCACTGTCAGGTTCAGGCAGATGACTGCACGGTAACTCAAGCAATGACCCANCCCAAATATTTCAGCAAAAACTCCGGTCTCCCAGGGTAATCTAAGCGGTGCAGACACTTGTGAAAACTGAGCATGACCAGCAGCTACTCCAAGCATCCACTGACTGTCACTAACAACTGGCTGAAGAAAACTCTGCGGTTCAAAAACAGCTGAAGACGCATCAGCAATCGGTGAACTTGGGCTTGGACAAATCGACCGATCAACACTTCTCTCATGAATTCCGCTTTGCTCTGACTCTACATCACCAAAATTGAAACGTTCGACATCAACTGAAGGCAGGCTACCAGGTTCAGAAAGCAAAGGATTGATGAAATCACTCAAGTCCGGCAGCTCATTTGGATCACCAAAAAGATGCAAGGTCTGTGGCATCTCAACATGCTGCCAAGATTGTTCAGAAACATCACATGAGTCCTTTGCTCCTCCATCAGCTGAATCCATGGCATCTACACCTACCCCCTAACTCGCTTTTCAAGTGTCGATCGAAAGGACAAAGCGGCCCACCTCACCCGCCCTCTTGAGAGAAGTGCTACACGGAACATTGAAATTTGTGTCCCGAAATCCTAGATTTCTAAACTGTACCTGAAAGACAATTCGAAGAACGAGTTCTGCTTCATCTTAGGGGACCATTGTTTTACGGTCAAATAGCACCATTTTGGGTTCAATCATTTTAATCGACTTCCACACCTCGAAATTTGTCAAATGAATCCTCCAGGGTATTTCCACTACAGAAGTAGTGACCTCGGGACCTATGTAAAATAGGTTTTTCAATGGTTTTGAAAGACCCCAAAGGAGCATGTCTTTGGGTGTCTTGTAGTGATCATATATCATAAATATGTTGAATTCCAACAGAGCTGGGACCCAGTAGTTTGTAGTGGTTTTTTTTGTTGACCGAACATGAACATCTGAATTCACTCAGATTTGCCCTACAAGTATCCAGAAGTATTTTGTAGTGAAATTGTTGGGATGGTATCGGAGACCCTTCAGATTAACCCTCAAAGACCCTTAAGGAACTTTGTAGTGAATTTGTATGAAATTGTGGGGTTCCAGGATTGACGTTCTGAAATCAGCCAGGCTTGGCCCCACATGCATCCACATGCTAAGTTCGGCACAACATCTGAGAAAAACATGCGCAGCAACACACACACACACACGCNCATGCATCCACATGCTAAGTTCGGCACAACATCTGAGAAAAACATGCGCAGCAACACACACACACACACGCCAACAAAAACAAAAGGATAGGACAATCCATTTCGGTTGATGCTCCCACTCTACTGTGCACTGCAAAGTCAAACAATACCGCACAAAGATACCCTTCCATTACACTGGCCGCTGCATACCCAAAACCCAAAAAGGTCTAGTACAAAAATCAAGTTACGGCGCTCATCACTACAAAATCCACTCCGAGAAATTTTTGTCCCTCGACGTATGGCAACCACCTACTGTCATGGATCATCACAAGACCACACAGGACCAGTTTTTCTGGCGCCTGCATTTGTTGTTTAATCTCTTNTCTTACTTTGAAAAGACAGTTTTGTGCATTTTTTGGCCGAAATCAGAATCCCGATATGTTTGCTTTATGGTTGGCAAAAAAAATTAGAGAGCTATGCATTTTTGCACTGCAAGCAACCGAGCGAATCCAAATGAGACCAAAATAAAGCAACATACGTATATTGCGATTACAACTCAATATATTTTCAACATGCGTCTGAATCGCTGCTTGTTTTTTTCCACTAATTAGAACGTAGGACGTAGGTGTTTCACAAACTCACGTAGGTGCTGCAATGTTAGTGTGCAGCGCTCTTGAACCACTACAAGAAGCNTTCCACTAATTAGAACGTAGGACGTAGGTGTTTCACAAACTCACGTAGGTGCTGCAATGTTAGTGTGCAGCGCTCTTGAACCACTACAAGAAGCAGGGGGAGGAAAAAAAAAACAGCAGCCGAGAAGATCAGTCAGCCAAGAAAATCACTACAAACTATCTTTCCATCCTTTTGAAAGGATCTTGAAGACTTCAGTGGTATGAACTTAAAAATCATTACAAACATTTTTTTGTTTTTTTTACATGTTCTTGAAGGACCTGTTCTTAAATCGCCTCATTTTTGTAGCAATCCTTCATCCAGAGGTTTTGGAAATTGTAGTAAAAATACATTTGATGTGTTCATTTTTTGTAGTGATTTTGGTTGGGCATCACCACTTTATAGCTACAAAGTCAGGCTCCAACACTCACCCTGAAATAACAACCTCGATTCAAATGATTTATCATTTTGTCAGTTCCTAGCTATATATAGGAAAAAAATCCTCTACACACGGATGCCTGATTGCAAGCTACGGACCGATCCAAACCTGCGGAATGGGATGTTCCCCAGCACTAGCCACCATCCTTGATATTGTCATGTCAATTAACTCTGGAATTTTCCCAGTATATTCCCATGTTGAAGCATGTCGCAATGTGCTGGGTCATAGTTCATCCCAGTTTGTTTTTTTAAGCGAATGTGTTACAGTTCCTTACCGAGATGCCATGCTGTTCCAAAAAGTCAGGAATGTCAATGTCTAGTTGAATGTTTTCTGTTTTTTGAATAAAAATTGCCTTTTGCCAGAGTGGCCACGGCGTAGCTCGATGTTTTCGTAACAATATTGAGTTCAGTTTCGCAAAAAACTGGCACCCATTCCTTTCACATGAAGGATGCATTTTTCGGAACGAATGTCGCATAGAGTAATGTTACGTTGTCATGAAAAAAAATAAAATTTTCGGAAATTGTATAAACTAATGCCGCACTTTTCTCGCGGAAAATTGCCCTCTTCTTCACATTGTTGTTGTTTGCTCTCTGTTGACTCAACTGATAACATATCCAACGTCAGGACAATTTTTTTCCTTTGCTTCTGCCACTATCAGACTCTCGCAATGTTTTGGCATGAACGACTAAGAGAATCAGAGCAGCTGCAACATCAATTCAGACCAGGCACGCGATCATATAGAACGGCGCTCCTCCATGTTCACAAGCCAAAAAATCATGTTGTGGGCCGGCCGCTCCCCTTCATTTCAATGTTGTCGGATGTTTTCGACACCTGGACGACATTAGTGATGTAATGACTGGCACCCAACATTGAAATACGGTGGGGTATGGGGAGGTGTAACTCAGAGGCATCAAAGCCATGTAGAAGTAATCTTCAATACATGAAAAATCTATTCCTTATCTATTCATGATCTATTCTATAATCTATTCAATAATCTATTCAATGATCTCCGAAATGTGGAAATTCTCCAGCAAGCCTGGGTTGGTGCTGGTGGACCAGAAATAGATTTTCTTTTCATTGCAAGGATTTCCAAATGGAACTACGATTGCCTGAGAATTCCCACATTTTGGATTTCTCGAATAGATCATTGAATAGAAGATTGACTAGATCATGAATAGATAGCGAATAGCGTTTTCCCACATTGAAGAGTACCGAAGAATCGGACCTGCATGGGGTGCTGGAGAAGGACGTCAGCGAGCGCAAGGCAATTTTGCTTCAAGCGGTTTGATCTATTGACGGAAAAATGGCAATAGCCGCGCGCAGAACATGGCAAATGGTTGGAACCTGAAACTGTCGCGCGTCAGTCACATCAGGTTCCACATGATTCACATGATCAGCCAACGTCAACAGCACGGCTCCGAAAAAGCCTGCACGCGCGAACCCCAAAACGGGTCCGAAATCGGCACCAAAAACCGGAGCCGTCACAAAGGACCTCCCCTGTGTGTTGACACAGGCGATGACCGATGAGTGTTGCCAGCACGTATGACGGTTGCGAGACCAACAAGATGAAACTGGAGTGGGAGCAGTCTGGGAGGAAACAACCAATGCATAAGTCCTATGCCCTATGCCAATAAATGAGGTTGAGGCTATCGTGGCAAACTGGTGACGCCATCAATATTCAGTTGGTTTCAGAATTTGGTTTTCCCAACACATGCGGCTTGGTGATGACCCAGACGTAACATGAATGGTTGACTGTAGAAATGGTGAGCAACCAAAGGTTCTAGACCAAGGTGGGGCGGCACAATTTTCCATGGCACACATGTTCACTTTGCATGTTGGTGGATGCAGTCATGCAGAGGAACGATGCTGAAAAAATGAACGTGGTCTCCTTCATGTCACAAGGGTGACATGCACAAATCCAGACGTGAACCCGTATTGGCCCAAACAATGGTTGCAAACATAGAAAATTGGAGTTTGAGTGCACCTACGTTTTTTGAGAGAAGGAAAAACAGTTGTTTCTGCTTGCGCGCCGTGTCAGCAAGGTGCCTTGCTGCTTTCGGCCATGGTTGCTAAACTCACCAGGAAGCAATGTGACAAGGCCTAACCAACAGTTAGAACCATTCTCGAGAAATGGATCAATTTGCAAACCTGAAAATGGGGTCCCAAATCTGCAGCAAAAACCGGAACCCTCACAAAGGACCTCCCCTGTTGCAGGCGCTGACCGATGACTGTTTCCAGGAGCCTTGCCAGGCTTGAGACAAATTGCGCGCGACAGCATGAAAGCTTGGGTTCCCTGGACATCGGGCTGGAATGCAAAATTTGCAAGAATGCGTCGCACAAAATTGTCAAAATGCAGTCGGAAGTGGACCCCATTTTTGGGATCCAAAAAACGGACTCTAAGGCGCTGACACCAGTCATCGGTCATCGCCTGTGTCAACGCGCAGGGGAGGCCATTCTTCCGTCAATAGATCAAGAAACGCGCTTGAAGCAAAATTGCCTTGCGCTCGCTGACGTCCTTCTCTAGCACCCCATGCAGGTCCGGCCTCTTCGGTACTCTTCAATGTGGGAAAACGCTATTCGCTATCTATTCATGATCTAGTCAATCTCCTATTCAATGACCTATTCGATAATTCCAAAATGTGGGAATTCTCAGGCAATCGTAGTTCCATTTGGAAATCCTTGCAATGAAAAGAAAATCTATTTCTGGTCCACCAGCACCAACGTATCGGGATTGCTGGAGAATTTCCACATTTCGGAGATTATTGAATAGATTATTGAATAGATCAAGTTATTCCTTCTGTACTCGGAAGTTTGTGCAAACACAAACTTGAAACAAACCAAATGCTGACTCTGAAAGATCACTTTGGTAAATGTATATACTTGTACACACCTGTACTTTAGTGTAAATGCGAAGAGACAGCTGGAGCATACACACCTTTTTGCTTGGACCACAAAATGTGAATGGAAACTCTTCTGATTTGTTGCGTGTCATCCTTGTGCAACTGCCATGAACTGCAAATGGACATGTGAGTGTGGTCCACAAAGATTCGCACTCCTCCTCAATGGTGTGGAGTCGTGACTTGCACCACTGCTTTCAGAGAATTTTCCACCGCAGCTGCACAGGATTTCAAATCTGACTCGCTCAAGCTACGCAGTCGCACTGAGAAACTCGTAGCCAACCATTCACAGAGAAAAGAAATTTTGCTGCCCTGCGTCATCTGATTTTCACATGCACTGATTGGACCCAAAAGTCTTGACAGCTCTATTTCACCAAGGCATGAAGGGAAGTTTGGAAACTTCCAAGATACTACAGTTGGAAACTCCGCACGCCGTCGTTGTTTACTAGATACGTGTTTTAGTTTACTCGTTTGCCCAGCTTGTCGTAAAACGTGCGCCGTTAAAAACAACGTCGAAAATGAATGACAAGACAACATGCAGAGTGAAAGCTCAGCAGCTCCTTTTTGACAGCGGGGGTGAAAGTCACGAGTGCTTTGCCAGTTACGCACTGGAG
>BGPT01001928.1:2695-15939 GCA_003297045.1 Symbiodinium sp. clade C Y103
ACCAATTTCCCAATTGACCAACAGCACGTAGACACTCCTCCCCCGATGGGGGTACAGAGCACTACGGCTGATAACCTGTGAACAATTTCAACCTTGTTCGGGGTTGTGCCAATGCGGAATGTCCAGTAGCTGTCAATCAACTCCAAGATGCANTGGCGCTTGAGCCACGTGTCGCGGCAAGTCAGAACAGTATTTAACATGTTCACATGACTACCTATTGTACACGCTACTCTCGCCTAGTCCCTTTTAGCAATATATATATACATATATATGTGTGATGACACATAAAAATTCAGCTACATTTGCGCAACTCTGGTCGTTGTCGAAGAGACCATTGGGCAAGAGGGTTTCGGTTTCAGCCTTCACAGGGAATTGGATCGCAAGATGCTCGCCAAGCTGACCGAGATCATGATGGAGCGCTTCCCCTGCAGATGACTCAAGGTCCTTCTAGGGCCCCTGTGGTACCCCGTGATATTGCGCCGGACTCCCCTGACCTCATTGTGGCGTTGATTGATGCGATTGCAGACAGACTTCCGGACACTGACCTTCTGCAGGCCATGCGGATTGCGATTGAGGGGCCCCCCATCTCTTGGACTTGCTGTACGGCGACTATCCAGGTCTTTGAGGAGCACTTTGACCAGGAAACTGCTGATGCCCTCCAGATTGACCGCGATGAGGTGCTTTCTCATTGCCGGCAACTTCGTGATCCGGTTTCTTGGCCTTTCCTTTGGGATGATGATTCGGATTGGGCGTCTCCGCCGGACCCGGCTTGCCACTATGAAACTTGGTGCTGTAACCTTATTGATTCCTCTACGCCTTGGATTCCCAAAGTTGCAGTTCCTCGTCCTCGTGCTGTTGGTCGAGCTCGTATTATTCTCCACGCATTTGCTGGCAGACGCCGCCTCGGTGACTACCAATGGTCTAGACGCGCTCTTTCAGAAGGCAGAGGGGGTGCTTTTGCATGTTGTATCATTGGACATTGTCATTGATGAGCGCTACGGCAATCTTATAATCTTGGAGACCCTGCCATTCAACAATTTTGGCTTCATGGCATCTGCTCTGGTTTTGTGCATGGGTTCTTGGGGGGACCCCCATGCGCCACCTGGTCCAGGGCTCGCAGCGTTGAACTACCCCGAGATCCACCTGCTGACGGCGCTGACCATCGACGTCTTCCTCACCCAGTGAGATCAGCTGAGAGTCTTTGGGGTTTAGTTTCTTTGGCCTTACGCGAACTGTCTCAAGTTTGCGATGGCAATGACTTGCTAGGGTTTTGCCTTGAAGCCATGGCCGAGCTCGCTTGTCTTCATATGACAGGCATTCTTGAGCATCCCGCAGAGCCGGACCAGGTTGATTTTCCATCTATTTGGAAGTTGATATTGGTTCAATTATTGCTTTTGCAACCAGGGGCTCAGAGGATCAAGTTTGCCCAGGGCTTGTTGGGCGTGGACAGCGCCAAGCCTACTGAATTTTTTGCATTGAATCTGCCAGATTTGTCGGCTGCGCTTGTTCAATGGAGGGTCAACGCCTGACCTTCCACGCACAGGGAACATTGGGCGCCAGCGCAATGGCAAGTTCCGCACCGCCCATCTAAAGGAATACCCTCCCGCGCTTTGCGCTGCCTTGGTGCAAGCCACACAAGCCGCATTGTATAGACTGCCGCTTGACGAAGAGATTGTGATCGAAGAATCATTTCTCCGTCAGAGTTTGGCCCTTGTGTGCAGCGATTTTGGAGAGTCCTTTGGGCCTGACCACGTGGTCCGTTGAAGCTTTGACGTTTGAACTCATGTGTTTGTGTCTTTATTATTTTACTCTATTTTTGCGATAATCCGGACTCTTGTTGTTCTCTCGTTGTCCCTGTCACGTGATGATGTGGCTTCAACGATGCGGATTTTAGTTCCCCCATCTTCGAATTCACATATAGCATAGGCCGCAGCGAACTAGCAGCAATGTGCCTCTTGGAAACAGAAAAATGTATCACGGACCGTTAGCAGGCAACCATGCACAGCGTAAGCAGTGCAGTGGCGGCCAAGTCTCTGTCCTACGCCAAGGGTCTAGCTAAATTGGCTGCCTTCCGCATCGCTGCCCAAAAAAGGCTGAGGA
The DNA here is from genome assembly GCA_003297045.1 of Symbiodinium sp. clade C Y103. Lineage (NCBI taxonomy): Eukaryota > Dinophyceae > Suessiales > Symbiodiniaceae > Cladocopium > Cladocopium sp. clade C. The sequence goes on from BGPT01001928.1 coordinate 4,796, forward strand.
CATTGCGCTCAGATGGGCACAAAGATCCATGGGGACTGAAAGTATGATGCCATCAACAGGAACAGCAATACCAGCGCATTGCCTGTTCAAACCACGACAAAGATAATTTTGCAAACCAAGAGCTTTCAATCCGCTGATCATGCCTAGTTTGAACTTCTGGGTCAAAAAAGCGACTACATACATATAAATGTATATAATTATATATAATCATGTATATATATATATATTTATAGACACATGGTTTTGGGTTTCTGAAAATTCGGGTCTACTCGAGTTTATGGCTGGGGTTGTCCCATGTTGAAATGCTGGAAAATATTCACGTGTGTTGGCTGGACTTTCACAGTCATTGAAGAGGCACGAACTACTAATCTACAATGCATAGACAATAAACCTACAACAAATGTGCAATGCATCTCCAAGGAATCTACAATAAACTTACAATCATTGGCCAGCTCTGACGGAGTTGTTTCACCCCAAGAACTGGTAGATGCCTTTAGTTTGGCGTCTTTCGGCTTGTTTGTACTTATGCCTCCGTTTGCAATTGGTAGCCCCTAGACCATAGTGAAATCAATCTCCATCCCGACTTGTTGAGTTTAAGGATGGATCTAGCAGAGACAATTTTCAGGGCAAGTTCAACACATATGACCAGCACATGCGGCCCTCTTGTGGAGAACTGCTAGCTGGATGTTCATCTCTAAATGCTTCTTGTTATGTAGATATTGTTATGTAATTATGTAATATTGTTTTGTAGGTATTCTTGTGTAGGTATTGTTATGCATGTATTGTTTCGTATGTATTGTTTTGTAGGTATTGTTTTGTAGGTATTGTTATTGCTATTTCAGTTGTCATAAGTTGGAAGATGGCTTTTTAACTTCCTTTGATAACCCGAATCAATTTCCAGTTTACTCAGTAGCTTGGTTCTCTGAAAAGACAACGTGGCCTCGTGCTGCCCCTTGAAGCAGTGCTGGCACCGGTCCAAGGTATTTGCGTGAAAACTCTGCTGCAGTCTTGCCAGCTCTCAAATCAGCTGATAGTCCTTCTGCGGTCTCACTTTGTGGCGAATTTGATTAATTCATGTTAATTCCCACTTTTTTCCAGTTGATTAAGACCTTTACTTTAACTCCACTTCAGTTGATCCAAAGCGTTTAAACCCATTCCTTTCTTGGGAAATTCTCCATCTGATCCAATGTCATTTCTCAACTGGCTTTCTGGTTGACTGAAAACTCTCATCTGTGGGTCTTCCAATCAGCCTGACTTCTCAACCGCCTTGGAACTCCATTCTCCACCAAAATAAAACCAGAACCATCCTATCCCCATCAAAATGGCCAATGATACCGTCATATGTTTAAAACCCCCCAATATAAATCATGGTGAAATCACAATATCTTTTGGCTAAATCACCATTTTCAGAATATTTGGATGCTTAATATCACCATTCAACCCTCAAAAATCACCATGAACCCCCTATAATTCCGTATGAAACCATGATGAATCACTATTTTCATCTATTTTCCCCCTAGTTTTCCATGGTTTTCCATGGTTTTTCCATGGCCTCCCTAACCGCTTCCCAGGTGCTTGTAGTGCACGATGGGCGGAGGCCGCTTGCCGGGCACCTTCACGGGCACCATGACCTTCTTCGGGGGCAAGGGATCCGTGGGGATCGGCACCTTCTCGTAGATGGGCTTCGGTGCCTGGTGGAACCACCATGGTGTCTGGGTGGGAAACCCAAGAAATCGATCATTTGGCGATGGTTGATCGCATCCAATAATGATAGGAATGGTTAATAATGGACTATAAATGGTTAATAATGGATTGTAATGGATTATAAATGGCTCAACATGGTAAATCGTGATTAATAGTTCATAGAATGTTAATAATGTGGGAACAAACCACATGACCCAGGTTGATAATCATAAGGATACTGAATGGGATATTTGCCATGTATATAGGTTGTTTGTGGTAAATAGTGGCTGACAATGGTGAATAAGGATATAGTATAGTCCATAATGTAGGAAAACCAATGCCATAAACCTATCATTTGGGGATAATTTGTGGCACCCATATAGTTCAATCATGGTTAATAATGGTATAATGGTATATTAATGGGATGTTTACCATGGATAGTTAATAGGATATTTACCATTGATGTAAATGGTTAAGAATGGTGAATCATGGTCAATAGTGGCGAACAATGGTGAACAAAATGAAGATACTTTATAAGAGAATAGGTAAACCATTTACAAATAAAGAAGTTTCCAGGGCTATGTTAAATACCCGAGGATATCTCCTTTCCTTCCGCTGTCATCAGACATGGCTTGCTGGGAAATCCCGGAACAATATGGAGGTTTTAACGGGAAAATCATCTAAACAAAAAATGGGAGTTTCCATTGCCATGTTTGATTACCCAAGGGTAGGGATCGTGCAAGCATGATGAAACACATGTATATTAAGAATACATCACGGTGTGGTGGAATTGTTTGTTCGAGGCATGAATTGTTTTTTTTTGGAAGATTTTTGAAGGGTATAGGGGGAGCACACCCCTTGGGGGTGCAGGCGTGGTTTATATCCATGACCATATACCGATTAAGTGGAACTACATTGCCAAGCAGGGTGAAGCTGTGGGGATTAAAAACATATCAACAACAACACCAAAATTTAAGATGGAAGTGTCTTCACAGGGTTTTCCAGTTGGGCAGTGTTCAACACCGTCCTTCCATGATACTGGTTGCCTCTGGCTTGGGTGATGGCAAACAAGCGCCCCAGCGAAACGTAAAATGGCAGGGCGATTCCGTTTTTAATTGGAGCACCATCCAGAGTTAATTCATGTTAATTATTATACGAGTACTGCATCAGTACCGATTAGTACTGATTGGTGGATTATCCAGAGTTAACATATGAGTGAATTTGGATCATCATGCCATTTCCAGGCTGGAACAGAATAATACACACCTCTTTGAAGAAACCACCCAACCAGTTTCTACAGCTATAGGCTTTTCTACCAAATTCTTTCATCATCATATGGTTATGGGTCAAAATTACTGACCCCATCATTGGTTGGTTTATATGAATTTACCATTAAGAATGACCATTCTTGGTACGATAATTTTGAGCCATAGTTATATATTTACCCTCTGGTAATCAAACATGGCAATGGAAAATCCACCAGTTATAGAGGATTTTCCCAGCTATAAACCTCCATTTCTAGGGGATTTTTCATCATTTTCCATGATTTTCCCTTGGTTTTCCCATTAAAACCTCCATTTTGAGCCATTGACATATCATCCCAGTGGGGTTTCTACTGCCGCATCTGCCCCCCCATCTCGAGTCACCCATCTCCAACCCCGAGGTCGGCCTCGGCGGGGATTCGCACCTTGTAGTATTTCCTGCGGGATCCAACGGGGATGCATCATTCGACTGGTCTACAATCTACAGTTTTTCAATGGATGGCATCTTTTTTTAATGTGAAAATATGAGAAACATCCAAGATCAATGGCGGTTTATAGCTGGGAAAATATGGGACAATCGAATGTCAGTGGAGGTTTATATCTTATAAATTTGGTCAGTAACTGGGGTTAAACATAATTTGTAAATGGGAGAATCCACGAAAGAACACGATCACCAGGCTTATGAACCGGAGCACCGTGGGATGATCCTTCCAAGTAACTAGCATGACTGGGGATGATTGGAATCCCATTTGATCCCATTTAATCATTGATGGTAATATTGGGGATGGTTTATAATTGGATTTACGGTTTAGCATGCTTTAGCACGTTCATCATATTCAATATCTGAAAATATCTGAAACATCTTCATTTGGCGCTCAAACTTGACCGTTGACCCAACGAGGGTCTTTCCAGCGGGAAAATTCTACAGGACACCCGACCTACATTGTGACATTCGGATGCTAAAAGCTGTGGTTTCTAGGTAAATTTGGGGTAAGTGATGCTGCTGCAAACGAGGTGATGTGTACAGTGAAGGTTTAAGATGACAGGATTGAATGGTCAAAATATGTGAAATCACTCCATATAGAGAGGATGGCTCTAGCAGGGGGTTGGTGCTTTCCTATGGTTTCCGATGGTTTCCTATGACGAAAGAACCAGGACTGGCCTTTTAACTGGGCATTCACCACCCTGGAGGTGGATGATTCGAACATGACTCATGATTGGCCCTTCTGAGTGGAATTACCAAAATTTAGCAAACACAACTGGTGACACAACTCAACAAAAATGCTTCTTCCAACATTTTCCAACCCTTTTGGATCCTCCAACTCATAGAAAACCAGGCAACTATCAACAATCGTATCGATCTCGGGGCAGAAAGACCATCCAAAACCCGTGGAAGAATACATTGGGTCTGTAAATATGTAAGAGTCACTTTGGTTGGACAGCTTATTGATATTTATTGATGATCTATCCAATTGTATCTGGCAATAATGCAGTGTCACCCCATTTTTGCGTGCTATCCATCATAGGTTACCCTCTGGTAAACTAACAGAACTATGGAAAATCACCATTCTTAATGGGAAAATCAACTATAAATGGCCATTTTCAATAGCTATGTTAAATTACCAAAGGGTATACCAATGTTGGTTGATTCAACCCCAATCTTGGCTGCCGAGACACGGCACGGGCACTGCATGGGTGTGGGTGACGTGGATGTACTTGTCATGGTTCACAACCTGAAGATCACAGTTAGAGGGTTGGTGCTGCTTCCCCCAACATCAAGTTAAAGCCTCAAAAAGGGCTTCTTTTTAGGTGTATAATGATATTTTGCAGTGTTTCTTTCTGGTGATTTTACAATAAGGTCTGGATTTTGGTCATTTGTGGTACGAGTAGATCTATCTAAATTAGTAATAGGATTATAAATAAGGCGAATGTCAACAATCTATTGGTGCGTAGCTGCTTTTTATCCTGAGCAAGGTTTTGCCTGGGCCAACATCACTGCTAGGCACCACAATTGTGAAATGGAAAGGCATCACTTCCCAGAAGTGAATGAAGGGGGATTATACAGGAACCCCTCATAATTTTCAATAAACAAAATAATCCATTGATCGCTGGTTCTATGACTCTCATCAGCCGAAATCATTCGCAAGGTAGCGCTTTAGTCTTATTGGAAACCATCCTTCAGTCCTGGCACAAGCTTAGATAACCTGTAGTTTCTTGTAGTTGGACAATACACATCCCCATTTCCATCGAAACGGCTTGCTGGTTTCAAAATCTTTCGGCCTCCGCTTGTCATTACGGATCCTCCTTGGAATCATCCCAAATCCCAGGCAACAAAAAGAACAAAAACAAATAGGACACCACTGACACCAGCCAGAAAAGATTTTTCAGTCATGTGCTAAACCATGGCTTAACCCAATGATCAACCCATCCTTTGTTGGTTTCTACAACCGATTTTGATGTCGATTTTGGGGCCCTCCCGGCCCTCCTCAATGGGTCGGGTATCGAGCCACCCGGGTCGGGCAGGCAATATCCTGCTTCCAACAGCACCAGGCTCTGTGCTTAGGGCTCCACAACTGGCATCAGGGGATGCCAGGGTGCTACTGGAGGCAGGAAACCACTTTGAGTTAGTGAGTTAGTCAGTTAGTTTTTTTTGGGGACATCCATGGACATCTATAGGCCAGCTCGAAAAAAACACACACTTTTCCGTTTTCAAGGGACATCTATGGAGCGTTTGGCCGGAAAGCCTCCTTCGCGCCCCGAGATCTTAGCCATGATCCCTATTTCAGTCGGTAAAAGCCCAAAGTTGAATGGTATGGGTAGGGACCACTTCAGCCTCCATCCAACTAAAACATCTTGCTGTTCAAACTTCAAACATACCCTAATTTTCGGGTTGAAATACGCACTCATTGGGTATCCAATTACCTCCTATAATACATTTAGTCCCAGTTTGTTTTGGTTAGTTTGCCAACCGTCTCTGTTAAAAGCATCAAACCCCAACTTGAAACGGTTACAGGTTTTAACTTGTGCCCCTGGAGAAAGCATCAAACCAGCAAACATGTGATGCAGTTCAGGGGATAATCGGTTTGGCTGAACAAGTACTAGGATGGAACTAATTCGAAACCGGTGACTATTTTTTTTCTGAGAATAGGGCACGCCCAAACCCCACGATTGATCGTCTTTTTCCCCGTAAAAAAAAAAAACTGGATCAATTGGAGGATCCTGCATTTAAAGCATGCTCATGCCCAGCCATTGCTGGGTAGGTACTTAGCACCACGTTGAACTCCCGCTTTTTGATTCGATTTGCTTAAGGGGGCCAAGAAAAGATACTGGATGAATCTCTGGGAACATAATTACCCCCAAAACCATCAGCAGAACCAGCAGAGTTCCTCCTAACACCCAGTGCAAGGGGAAAAATTGTCTAGAAAGAGGCAACATTGCAACCTTTTCCCATCTTGTGGCTGTAATTTAGCTGCAATAGGTTGGAGCAACCTTGATATATCATAGATTTTATCTCCATTCATCCTTTCATCCCGGTATTTCCCTGTTCTCAGTGGTTCAATTCCATTTTAGATGGCGAAATCAAACATGCTCGGAAAATCAACAATAAATTTATGGTTAAACCCTCTGGTAAACTAACATAGATGTAGAAAACCCATGGTTTTCCTAGGAGATGTGAGAGCCACAGGATTCATCGCCATCGCCTTCCCTGCAGACGTCTCGGCGTCATAGCAGCTGTAGGACACATGAGGAGACTGCACCTTCCGACGTTGTGCAGTTGTGAACCTTCTGGGGGAAATGAGGGAGGAGATCAGCTTTTTTTTTGGGGGGGACAGGGGCACATGACTCAACAAGACTGAGATCTGAAGTAGCAAGAATTGGGGTTTCACACCAATCTAAGTTGGACTTTGATCAACACAAATGAATTCGGATATCGGTATCAAACCAACGAAAATGGGCACAGAATCTAGATGACCAGGAGGCAGAAGCTTCCCTATGGTAAACTCAAGGAATCCAAGCTGGATGGAAACCCGAAAAAACGGACACAAAATAGGACAATGATCTACTTTAGGGTACAGTTCCACTAATAAGTGGTTATATGACTTATATGACCGTAGTTATAGGGCTTATATCCTAATTTATAGTAACTGATGGTGATTTTTGCCAAGGGATAACCCCAACTGCAACCCCCAAGTACAGGTCATCATCCCGGGCCACGCCAGGCTTTTTGGGAACATGTTCACCGCTTCCACTCTTTTGTGGTTCCATGTGAGATTTCAAGCAATGCCTTGCATTTTTGATGCTTCACATTTTATCCTCTGGTTATTTAACATAGCCATGGAAAATCACCATCTCTAGTAGGGAAAGTCCCCACACATCATCTATAAATGGGCCATTTTCCATGGCTATGTTAAATAACCAGAGGGTACATTACTCAGTGTGGCTGGGAATTGAAGATGGCCACTAAACATCACCCGTTTGTAGATGAGCTGTTGCTTCCATGGCCATGGCTTCCTGGGCAAACTGTTGGATTGGCGGTACTTGGAGGATCATCCCCGCGATTGGTAAGATTTCGTCAGTATGCAGCCCAGTTACACAATGTTATACTATACAACACAGTATTATACATGTGACAACCCCACGAATCCTCGCTTTAGATTTTATTAACCAGGCTTACTCACATTTGTTAATCACTTGCTCAGTGGAATGATTCTGCAAGCACTGGGTGGATACTTGCATTCGCAGTAGAAACTGGCCCTTCTAATCCTGGTAAGTCCCCATTCAGTCGGTTATTTGGGTATGGCTCAAAATTATTAACCCTATAATTGGTTGATTTATGTTAATCTACCATTAAAAATGACCATTTTTTGCACCATAATTTTGAGCCATAGCCATTTATAGAGAGGTTCTAATCCCACCAGCCGGTTTTCAAGTCGAAAATTATCCGCCAAGTATGGTATCGCCTTGTCATAGACCACATGTGGCGCGCCGGGCATTGGCACTGGTACATGAACCACACGATTGCGGTGAATCACGTGGTGCCTGACACAGGGGATGGGGTAAATCTTGGGAAAACACGGGTGAAACATTACCCTCTGGTTATGACTAACATAGCCATAGAAAATCCCCGAACTCAATGGAGGTTCTAATGGGAAAATCATCCAAAATTAGCCAGCTATTCCATGGCTATGTTAGTCATAACCAGAGGGTAAACATTAAATGCTTGTGGGGTGAACCATCAAATATGGAGGGTTCACCATCAAACATGAGGATATTTGGTTGCTTGATGGTTCAAGGGAACAGATCAACGGAACCATGGCCTTTATTTTTTTCGGGTTTCCTATGAAGTGCCCCGAAAAACCAATTCAAGGAGATTGGAACATCACATACACTTAAGTATTATATGCCGTACTGTCTTATCTCAAACCAATAATTGATGATTCTGTTCACATCATCTTACATCTAATAGGGGGATATGCCACAAAATGTGCGCTGCCATGTTAGATAATGTTAGATTATCACGAAGCAATTGTCCTGCATGTTTTTTTGGCTGATTGCATCTCATGCGATGAATGATCAACAAAAACTGGACCAGCCAACTTGGATGGAACAACATTGATCTTTGCCCATTTGATCCAATTTGGATGGTGATGAAACATTCAACGCCAACCAGTACTCACACCAGTACTGCAACTGGGCTCCGAATCACCCGTGTTGACCTTCAGTATCCCCTGTGAGGGGATAATCCAACATCTTCCAACGCAATTTGGGTGAGACTATCTGGGTTTGTTTAAACTAGGGTAGCCCATGGTACCCGGCTACCCCCCAAATGTGATGGTCAATCATACATTTTCATGTAAGTTCATGGATGTTTTTGGGTGTACCCCCATTTTAGACACATGCATCTGTGGCCACACCTGTTTCAATGCCGTCTTCCTCACATAGGCCAGGTAAGACCGTCAGGTTTTCCATCACAGTTCCATCGCTCGCATGTTTGTAGTCCATTCGTACACTCCAGTACTCAAACGTGGCAACGGAAAATCCACCATGTGTAGACCATTTTCCCATTAAAGCCTCCATTTGTAGAGGATTATCCACTGCCACGTTTGATTACCAGAGGGTAAATCAAAAAATTATCAAGACGTATTTTACATTATTTTACCAAGTATTGGCCTTCCCTTCAGTTCTTGAGCATGTCAATCTCATCAGAACGTCCTTTCGCGATGCGGAGCGCATCTCCACTACATATCACGTATATCACGTATATCACGTGACCCTGTGACCTCTTTTTGCATCATTGCTGAGTATGTTTCATGGCAAGATCCCCAACTGCACTGCTTCAATCTCCATGCCTTTACATTTCTCATCCTTTTGCTGAAGATATTTCATGTCAGTGCCCCAGCAGCCCAGCAGGCACCCGGTACTCAGCTGGCGAGAAAATCCCCGTTTTTTCGAAACGGATGATTGTTCCCAGCGAACTAAACCTCCATTGAAATAAAGGATTTTGCCATGGATTTTCCCATTAAAACCTCCATTTAGAGATGACCAGGGTAGCCCTGCCTGATGATGATCTGTCGCGGGCTTGACGTGGTGGTGATCACCGGCGACATCCCCACGGGAACGTCGGAGCCGAAGTTTGCAGGATTCACGAAGAAAAAGGGCAGGAAGGGCAACATGAAGAGAGGCACCTGTGGGTTGAAGGGGATGCACTTCCACTGTCACTTGATACCTGAAAAGAATGGGAAAACAGTTTTTTAATTTCCAAAAACATCGAAGATCGTTTTTCCCCGTGTTTAACGGTTATTTATTGGGAATATATCTCATTTCCACAGCTGCTCAGTATGTGGTCCAAATTCTAGGGCTTGACTAGTTGATGGCCATCTCAGGTACATAAATCGGAGGTACCCATTATACATAAGGCCAAAGAAAGGGCTATGTTAGGGGATATACCCCAAAAAATATGGCTTTATATATCTTTATCTGCTACAGTACCTCCAGTTTAAGTACCTGAAATTGCCATTGATCACTGGTTGATGGTGAGATTTAAGCGACTAAAGCGACTATGACATACAAATCCAAGATCAAACAATTACTTAATTATTTGACAACAACACACACACACACACACACACTGTGGATTAAACCAAGAACATTGAGAAGCTACAAGTCAACATAGATGATCATCTAGTCCATGGGATGATAAGAGATGTGAGGTACTAGTACTGTACTTCTTAAATCTGAGGTCTTGAAATGTCTTGAAATGTCTTGAACTTTGACAGACCACCGATGGATCAGTATGGATCATTGGGACAAACATTGAATTTCATGATCTGCGTGGCTTCGGTTCTCAAAGTCCCAAAGACTCCCCAGGGATTAACGACAAAATTCTCGATTTACGGTGAAACTCCATGACTTGGGCTGAAAGGCCCCCAGAACACCAGTGGCTTCCCATGGATGCCATCAACAAATCCCATAGGAAAAATGGGCTCGCCGGAGCATTGCAAGCGAGTTGCCAAACAGGCACCTGGGAGCTCCGCTGGGGGATGGTCGTCCCAAATGGTGAAATAGATTTGATCCCTACCCTCTGGAAAACTAACAGTTTGCTATTGAAAATAGCCATAGAAATAGTGGATTTTCCCATTAAAACTGGTGATTTTCCATAGTTATGTAAACGTTTACCAGAGGGTACATGTTCCCTGAAGCGTAGAATCCACCGACGCGACATAAGTCACCTCTTCTTTCATCATTCTGAATCTTTGCAGAACACATTCCTCCCATCTCGAAAAAAATCATCGACTCAGAACATCCGCCATGGAAATGTCGCCGGAAATCAATGGAAATCATCATAAATCAACCAAATTCTGCTTTTTCAAAGCACCCCCCAAATCAACTTGATCCATTTCTTTTGACTCTTCACCATCATTCATCCAAAACTAGACGACGGATGGCCCGAGAGCGAAGAGAAGTATAGTGAGATGTGTAATTGTGAAAATCGTATAACATGAAATATATAGAGAGAAATAGAAGAAGAAGTCTCAAAGAAAGAAGATGTCAATAAATAAGGTGCAAATAAAAAGAGATTGAGGAGTATGTGAAGATGTAAAGATGTGAAGATGTGTGATGTGAAGAGATGAAGATGTGCATTTGAAGATGTGAGGATGCGATGAGGTGAAGATGTGACTATGTGAAGATGTGAAGAGG
>BGPT01001928.1:17169-40191 GCA_003297045.1 Symbiodinium sp. clade C Y103
ACTGCCCGCGGCCTAAAGAGAGAAAGAAGAAGAAGGAGAGAGTGAAAAGGGAGAGAGAGAGAGAGAGAGAGAGAGAGGAGAGAGAGAGAGAGAGAGAGATGTGAAGACGTGAAGATTTGAGGATGTAAAGATGTGAAGATGTGAGGATGTGAAGATGTGAAGATGTGAAGATGTGAAGATGTGAGGATGAGGATGTGAAGATGTGAAGATGTGAAGATGTGAAGATGTGAAGATGTGAAGATGTGAGGATGTGAGGATGTGAAGATGTGAAGATGTGAAGATATGAAGATGTATGACAGACCTTCACAGTTAGAAGAACCCTTCGCCCAGACGCTCTCGGGAAAAAATTGATCCCATTTGTTTTGTTACTTTCTGGCAATCAAACACGGCAACTGAAAATCTCCAATCCAAGTTGATGATTTTCCCATCTAAATGCCCATTTGGTTCGGGGATTTTCCAGCTGGCCATATTTGATGACACTGGACACTGGACACTGGACGGTAAAGAGACACCCTCTGGTCGTTTAATGTAGCCATGGAAATTATAAATTTGTAGATAGTTTACCTATTCTTTCCAAGGTCATTTTCCATGGCAAACTGTTAAATAATGTTAAATAACCAGAGGATACCCCTAACCCTACCCTTTGGCTATTGTGAAGGCTATTCCAAGATTTGTCAGATCTTCCCAGTTCCATCCAGTCCCAGAAATTTCACCGAGGGACACCAAACCCAAGGGACAGCTGCTTTTGTCTCTTTCACCTGTGCTTTCGAGATGCTTCCCTGTCCTCACGCGACAGGCCACGTTGATGGGTGGATGGGCGGTTTCGCTTGGATCGGGGAAAATCTTGGGTTGACATGGATTACCCGTGAAACATCGGCGCTGCCCCTGAAAAAGCGGGGATTTACCATCAAACATTGAAGGTTAATGATACACATGAGGATATATGTAGTTGCTAAATGGATTCCTTTCAAGGAAACATCTAGGGTTGAAACCGTGGATTTTCTCCGTGAATATTGGGAAACAAATCATTAAACAAATTCTGAGAGTGATGGATGGAATGCTCTGGGAGGATGATAGGTACTTGAAAATTTAGGGGAAAAAAGAAACAAATGACCGTTTGCAGGGATTAATCACATTCTCAGACACATCCATATGGAAGGATATGGATGATGATATGGATGATTCTATGGATAAGTATATGGATGGTGGCCTATGATGTACCGATTCAGACATTGGATCGAACCGCATTTCAAGAATTTTCCCATCAGTTGCCATGATCAGTCGCCATGGTATATGGGGTATGGTCATCCTGTCAATGGCATTAATGGCATTGGGAAATCCATACAATATGGGTATATTGATCCCTATCTGGGTAAATTATAATAATTCACTAATTTGAATTAAGGCCATTTGGGGATGATTCCCTATACTAACCATATATTCCAGTGAGGTCACAGTGAGGTGGTGATTTAATCCAAGTTCCTCACCATATATCATGACGACGTTCATGCCCAGCACGTGAAGATGGTCGGTCTAGATCCAACGATTTTGCTTCTGCACACATTGGAACCGATTGGGAAAACAGATGTGACACACATGAAATTGCATTGAATGCATTGTTGAATATGCTGGGATAGTGTTACAGAATAATGTTACGCACCACTTGCAGAAACTCAATACAAGTTCAGAATCACATCTCCCGTGCAATGACTATGGGTGAAAAAATCAGACCCGTGGGTCCATCTTGGTATGTACCCAGCCTACAATTGAAGCGGCATTTCTATGTGGTGGTTGGTTGGCCACTGAGGGTTTCAAAAAATGGTACAGAATGACATATGTCATATGATTCATATGTATGACATATGACTCGTATGACACATAAATTCCTACCCCTCATTTCTCAACTATGGGGTGAGATGGTGAAATACTCCCTTTATCCCATGGTGCGATGATTGTCGAAAATAGACCTGGAGAATCCCATGGTGAAAGGCATCATTTTCCCAGCATCCGAACATGCAATAGATACAACTTGGGATTCGACTGGATACTGTATCCCCCATTTCAAGACAAACTCGAAGGTCGTATCATCAGTGATATATCCAGTAAATCTGCATCGTATGCCCATTATAGCATTTATATATAAACCCATATGTGCTGTATATCAATTGTATAAATGCAGCATCCATCCGTTTCAGTATCTAATATCCAATCCCTGACATATAAAACTATCCGCCCAACACAAAAAATCGTCGAAATCCTCGCCCCTTGCCATGTCCCATGCCTCATTTGACCATTGGTTTAGGCCTCGGGCATCCAGTTTCCCTCGACCCCATGGCCCCATGGCCTTCACCCACATACTTCAACTCTGTGACCTGTTCGTATGCTCCTGTGCCAGGGCCTCAAAGTCCAGGCGGTGCAGATATTGGATGGGGATAAACCGGTAAGGCTGCCTGTATATAAGTCAGCATGTAAGTAAATTGTGATATCTTATAGGATAATTTGCAAATGGAGATATTAAAATGGCATAATTCTGTGGTATGTATGTATAGATATATGAAATTTTGATAATATAATATATGTAATTGAGTGTAATGGGATGTTGTGGGATACTTGTATGTCCAACCAAGTCAATGATATGGATTTGTCTCAACATGAGGGATTTACGGAAAGCTTCCCCTAGTTTGAGACAAACCGTGAAAGAACTTGGTTTATTTTCACCCATCTTAATCTGAAAATGGCGCACAGGGCCCAGGATCTGTAGAAACAAGGTGCAATCAGAACATGTTCCATAAACCCTGTCGTTTTTTTTGAATAACATCTGAAAATCCAGTGAAACAGATTGGAACAAAACACCTGAATCGTTGGCTATTCTTTTTGGAGCCTCCTAATGGGTTTCAACAGACACCTCAGCATCACCCGCTCTTAAGGCCCAGGCCCACATAGTGGTATCCTTGGGTGACAGCATGTCGTTGGGGATATAGGTGTCCGATTGGTTCAAGGGAAAATCTACAGGAAACCATTGATTTTCCCATGAAATATAGGGGTTTCCTGCAAATTTTCCCTTAAACCAATCCAATGAGATATAGGTGTCCGAAGTTCACATATGTTCAATGTAGCGAACTGGAAAAATCACCATGAAAATTAGAGAAAAATCATCATACATCGTCTATAAATGGGCCATTTCCCATAGCTATGTTAAATCACCAGAGGGGAAAAAAGTACTATATATAAACAATTTCGTAAACTCAACAGGGTTGCTCCCAACACCCCAAATACAATGGGGGGTAAATTGGGTAGGTAAAATACCAGAATTTCCCCACCCCTTGTGGCCATAGATTACCTACAAGGGTTTGGAGCAAGCCTTAGGCCGGCTCTGACCTGGTTCTGTCTTGAATTTGGCACAGATTCGCCACTTCAAAGGTGGATTTGGATGGATTGCAGTAGAAGAGAGCACTGGCAAACGCATATTCTTTTCCAGGTGACACTTCCAACTACGGTACCGGGGTATGTTTCGAGTCTTGTCTCGCGCACCATATGCTTGGACTGTGTTTTTTGGGGTCGGCAAAATGGGTAGCGCAAAAATAGGATGTAAAAATTCGACTTAAGGTGGTGAAATCTGCTCACAAAAACGAACAATATGATATGATGGTCTAAATTCTCAAAAAGGCCGAACATGTGTTTCATGGTCCTAATTTCCCAAATGTCTGCAATAGTGTTGTGACGAAATAGGTCCCGAAATACTGCTAACAAATTTCCTACGACATATAGGTCAAAAGGGATTGAGAAGGCGTTTCAATTTCATTTCCAAGAAACACCAAAATTACAAGTCATTCAACATATCAACATATTATATTCCTATAGATGTCAGAAGACATGTTCATGTCGCTCGTAGCAAGAGTTGTCCATCTCAGAACAGGTTCGAAGTGGTGGAGCATAGTCTTGACAAGTGCCAGTCTGATATTTGCTGGAGATGATGGAAGAGTAGTTGATGAAATCTAAGGACGATTGCAAACGTACCATGTTGCAACTGGATACATCGTCAAACCCCAAACCTAGGATTTAGATCTGTGGTCTCGATTTTAGATATTCACTCTAGATTTCCTAGATTTTCCAAGTTCCCTGGATCGGGATAAGGCCTTAGACACCCTGCTGCCAAAATATGCAAGACCTAGCTGCGCATCAACCTTTAACACCATCAATTTCCTAGTAACACACAAGGCTGTCTTCATTGCATCTATATCAATATAATATATCATTTATATACATACAGTCATTTCATATGATATATGTATATAAGATTTATGCTTGTTTCAGGTCTTCAGGATTTCTCTGACTTTCCCAAGTTCTATCCAAACGGTGTGTTCCTTGTCTAATCCTTCTATCTCTGCTAGAGTCTTGCCGTGCCAAGCATCTGCTGCCCGCGGTTAAGGCTTCTTCCTCATCGCAACAGGCCATGGCAACAACGGATACCTCAGCATGGTGTCACCCCCAATGGATGGGTTCATGGTAAGTCTACCTTGTTGATGGGAAGCCTATGAAAAAATCACCATGGAACATTTTCCTGGCGGAAATTGTTGAGAACATGGAACTAAAGAAGCGATTGGATCCCCAAGTTTCGAATAGAATCGCCACAACTTGCGGTTGGAGATTCTATTGCTGGTGTTCTGGCAATTTTGGGAGTTCCAGCTGGGTCAGTGGGTAGCCCTGAAGTTAGGACAGTAGCAACGATACATCCAGAGATCTGCTGACTTCAGAGATCATTCAAGTAACTAGAACTCCCACTTGGTTGGTTTCATTCGGAAAATCAAAATGGGTTGGTCTATTAACCTGACGGAATCATAGTAATTCACTAACCTGAAACTCGTTGCTATCATACCGCCAGCTGTGGGGATGATTACCCCAATGCTAATCATCATTCCATTGATGTCACGACGTGAGTTCATGATCATCCCAACGATATCTCAAGTATATCCCTCTTGTTGTTATACATCCCTATAACTCCCATTTTTGGTTGGTTAAACACCCAAATTGGACATCAACCATCCACAAGCAAAATCGGACAGTACCTAGTACCTCACAAAAAACACGACGAAACCAAGGGATGCCAATCACTCTTGGGTAAAAAAACTCCAGCTGCGTTTTTTTGAGGTTGTTTCCGCCACGACTTCGGTTGATCCAAACTTATCCTTCTGTAAGTTGAACATTTCTAACTTCGTTCCCATCCAGCACTGACTGAATCCCACCTGGCGAGGTTGCGCTGATTTCGAGATCGAATGATGGGGAAATTCGATCGTCTTGAGCCCAAGGTGCGATGCTTGAAATGATGGCAGTTCACATATGTCTAATGTCTAATATTGTATAATGTATCTTTTTCTATCTGGTGATTCATTTCAAATGATCCAACTCACGAACAAAGGGTGTGTAGACACCAATGAGAGGGAGGATTCATGGATGCTTCATATTTAGATGGCACTGCAACTACCGAGCAACTACCGATTAACGCACGATTAAGTTGACCGAAATTGATATGGAAGACATTTGCAACCATAGAAGAGACTTGTCCGCTTTTCAAAAGGAACATGGCCCATCAACTATGAAGGCTTAGCTACCAACAAAGGGGAAACCACAAACTTCGTTGCCGCTATATTTCCATTGGTGAAATTAGCAATCTAATAAGTTCAATCCGTACATAGGCATGCGTGAAATTCAAACTCGGAATCGATTCCTGACCCATACTGTACCCGTCTTGAAAATTCCGTATAATTTTGAAAACTATGTATAACAAAAGTCCAGACATCTGAAACACTTAAAACCACCAAAAGGACCAGCTAAAAACACCTTGAAGGACAATGCCCAAACAATTCTTGTCTGTATACTTTCGGCAAAGAAACATGAAACATATTTCAACATGTTCTGGCAACCACTGGAGTGAAAATCAACTAACACTGTGTATGAAGTGTAATTCTAAAACTCGAAGCCATCGTTTTAGATGCGTTGCAGGCCTTGTAAAGTTAAAACAACCGAGCAAACCATTTAATTTATCAACCATGCGCCGCTTAACGATCTCAGCAGTCGAGTGGTGTCTTTCTGCTCCCTTGGTTGAGCTTGTCTGCTACGGCTGCCGTTCAGCAGATCATGCATTGAATTCGAGGCGTGCATTCTGCGTCCGACACTCCGTCGGAAAAAAAGAGAAACAGA
This sequence comes from Symbiodinium sp. clade C Y103, assembly GCA_003297045.1. Lineage (NCBI taxonomy): Eukaryota > Dinophyceae > Suessiales > Symbiodiniaceae > Cladocopium > Cladocopium sp. clade C. The sequence continues at coordinate 23,368 of BGPT01001928.1, forward strand.
ACGAGGAGTCCATTCTGTCGAGGCCATGTTTGAACGTCCTCAAGTTTAAAGCAACAGGCGTTCAGCAGCTGCTCAGTTGCTTAAATCACCTTAAATCCCTAGCTTTCACATTTGCATGCCCGGGACTCCAACTCGAAGCGCTACTCGCAGTTCAGTACTCCAAAACCTGCCAGCAGAACACAGTTGCTGGCCACCCTAGGTACGTGTGGGGGGTGGGTAAATATAGAGGTTGCCATCATTTACCTATAGAATTATCCAATTCCAGTTGGGTATATAAATATGAGTACGAGGGGCGTCAGGATCACTTGAAGACAAGTTTTTGGATCACTTGAACACAAGAACATAAACCACTTTTCTTCAACACCACTCGCACCTTTAGGGTTCAACTCTTCAGGGGCAGGGGCTGGAGACATGGGGGCATAAGGGCACCGGGCATGGGTACATAAACTCCTAGTTGTCAAGACCAATCACACCTTCAGGGTTTGACACTTAGGGGACAGGGGGCGTCGGGACATGGGGGCATGGGGGCATGGGGGCATGGGTACATAAACCCCTATTCCTCAACACCAATCACACCTTCAAGAGGCATGCTTCGACTCTCCAGATGGCCAGTAGCCGTGCAGTATGTAGCTGACCCACGCCAAGAACAGTGCGAACGCGTAATGCATCGCAATTGATCATATGGTGGTTTCCTAAAATAGGGGTACCCCAAATCATCCACTTTCAATCCGGATTTTCCATTATAAACCATCCATTTTTGGGTACCCCCAGTTTAGGAAACCCCCATATCAATAGTTGTCCTTTTGGGTTGGGGTACCAGAAATTGCAATTTCGCCTGTCGAGGAACCGAGGACCGTATGAACACAGGCAGGCGGCTTCAAAGCCCGATGAACACTAGCCGGTTCACTTGTCCGGAAGCCACCTTCACCCAAAAAAACAGCTCGAACAATGCAACCATGGAAAGCTCAAACAGAGCATGATTGACAAGAGAAATGGAAATAGATAGAGAAGGAGAGAGAGAGAGGACTAGATGGATACATCGACAGATAGCCAACGCCAAGAGCCAAGAGCCAGGTGAAGAGCCGGAGTCCAAGCGAGCCAAACACCCGCATTCAAGCGAACGCCCGCCCAAATGGTACGCTTCAATTTTCCGAAGCGGATATGATGTACCTATCATGGGCCGGATCCGACCAATCATGGGTTTGTAATCAATCTGAATTCTTCTTGGTTAAATCATCCGAAATGTTTGATGGTTCCATGTTATTGGCTCAACGCCAAATTTTCTGGCGCTTCAACCCTCACCTGTTTTTGTTTAACTTTTTTCCTCCTCAACCAAAAAACAATAATATGATTTTGTTGGTTCCCACTGTAGAAGACTGTAGAAGTCAGTACAGTAAGCCATGTTTCATTGGTTAAATTTCCATATTCGACACTGCAGGAAAAAACATCTTATAGGTTCATAAACATACAGTATACAAATGTACATATTTGTACACATAATCCTCGCCCTTGTCATACATTACACATATCCTTCGGTAATCAAGCATGGCAATTGGACATCCCCTACATATGGAGGTCTTATGGCTGGGAAAACCATCTATAAATCTTGGATTTTCCAGAAAATCGTGTATGATTACTGGAGGGTAGATAAGTTCATAAATCGGTATGGGTCAAAATTGGGTACCCTAATGATTGGATGGTTAATACTAAACATAGACTTAGATCTGTGGTCCCCCAGGTCTTTAATTTTGACCCATACCCAAATAATAATTAAATCCCACGAAATCATCATCACATCCCAAAGAAAATGGATTGATCATTCCCATCCCCCATTCCGAATGCGAAAACAATCCGTGTTTTGAGCATGGCACATATAAACATCTCATTACAACTAAAACCCATTAAATCAAATTAAACCCAGCTAAATCCCACTAAACAACCTATGAAATCCCATTAGAAAAACTTTAAACACCTATGAAATCCCATTCACAACATATCAAATCTAAACAACTATTAACTCCCACTAAATCTCAGGAAATCCCATCGAGTAGGTGTTGGGAACTCCATCATTTTATCCCCACGCCGTCAAGATACGAGGCGATGGCCCTGCCGCAGCTTCTCATCTTTCAACGCATCCAAGGCCTGTCCAAGCAACAAAATGGTGAACATGGTGAACATCTTGAATATGCTGGAGTACAAATTTATTCATTTTCAACGGATATATATATATATAATATACACATATTTATGCATATGTATATAACTACATGTATGCGTATATACATAAAGGGACATACTGTGTAATAGTTTGTATAACCAACAATGTGGGATGGTTTGCTTAAAAATGGGGTATACGTTCAAAATGGTCATTGAATAACCGAGAAAATTAGGTTTCTCTGCCTGTAAATGATATGGGACAACCTTTGATTTTTGGGGTTGGCCAAGTCTTGGGGAAAGCAATCTGAGTCAACCCAGTATATAGACATACATACAGAAATATACACATACATGACATATGTTTATGTGAGAATGTGTATATGTGTGTGTAAATAAAAACATGTGTATATAAATATATATATATATACACATTGGTTATATTTCAATAGTTCACTGACCTGAATCAAGGTGATTTTGGGGATAGTCATCCTATATATTAATCACCATTCCAGTGATGTCGTAGTGAGGTCGTTATAATTTCTTGTTGAAGCACGAACCAATTGACACATTTGATGATGGCTGGTAACGGCTGGTATCTATCTATCTATCTATCCATCCATCTATCTAGGTATCTATCTAGGTATCTATCTAGGTATCTCTCTCTCTCTCTATCTCTCTACCTCTCTTTCTCTATTTCTCCAATTTCTCTATACCCGTAGTACCGCACAGGTGGGTGCGGAAGTTTCAAAGATAGGAAACCTATAGGAGAGGTTTGGTTGTTGTGAATGATGGATGGCAGAGCGAACCCACGGATGGACCGACAAGTGGTTGGAGGCAGCACAGTGTAGTTGTGATGTAGTTGTAGTTGTGGTTGTAAGTTGTAGTTGCAGTTGTCGTTGTAGTTGTGGTTGTAATTGTAGTGGTAGTGGGAGTGGGAGCAGGATTTGTAGTCGTAGTGTGAGTTGTAATGTAGTTGTAGTTGTAGTGTAGTGTTGTAGTTGTAGTCATAGTTGTAGTCGTAGTTGTAGTGTTGTAGTTGTAGTTGTAGTTGCAGTTGCAGTTGTAGTTGTAATTGTAGTTCTAGTCGTAGTGTTGTAGTTGTAGTTGTAGTTGTAGTTGTAGTTGTAGTTGTAGTTGTAGTTGAGTGTAGTGTAGTGTGGAGTGTAGTTGTAGCTTAGCGTAGTTGCAGTTGCATTTGCAGTTGTAGCGCAATGCAGTTGTAGTGCAATGTACTGTAGTATAATGTGTAGTGTAGTGTAGTGTAACGTTCCGAAACGAAGCAATTCTGCGAGACTTCCTCCAGTTTCCAAGTTGACATCATCAAAACCAAAGCAAGTCTGCGAGACTTACTTCCTCTCAAAATGGAAAGTTGAGTGTGCAGCTGTGCAGGGCACTAGTCAGTTTGGTCATGGCATATGCAATGTCACCGACCATCATGCCAAACTGAAAAAATCGAAGTGTCCAGCAGTTCCAGCGCCACCGTTTGGCAACGAATCCAGAACCTTCAAACCTAGAAACCTTTCGCATGGCTTGTATGAGTTGTGAGCCTCTCCCTCCACAATGCTTTCACCCGCTCACACACTCTACGCGCCATGTCTCTCCAAGGCGTCCACTGCGCCGTCTGCACCGGTGGCACGGGCGCCACCAAGGAGCCCCTGCAGCGCCAGTCGTTGTCCATGTCTGCGTTCGACTGTCTGCGCACCATGTAGTCCTTGCCCCAGCCCCACTGCGGCTGCCTGAGACGCCGGCCCAAGGCGGAACGATGCGAGGTTGCCCGAGAATCTGAACAACAGTTGAAACAGTCACGACCTAATATAGTTGCATTTATAGCTACTACCTTGTGAAATCGACTATATCTAAATCATAGGCACCAAGGTGCGGCCAGGGCTGCCAATTGTGCCATCCGTTGTGCCCGCCGTGCCCATGTGCTCCATGTTCCATGTCCTCGCCTGGAGCTTGACAAGTTTGGATTCCCAGCCCCGAAAATGCCGAGCTGGTCCGTACGCATCTGTGCAGCACAAGTGGCCATTTCAGAAGAATACATCCCGAAGGCATAGTTACTAGGAAGAAAAGCAATCCTGCACCTGCCACTAGCTTGCATCAAAAACAACAGCCACACCTGCCACTGCCACTAGCCTCTGCCATGTTACCCTCAACTGACACCAACGAAAAATTGAGAAAAGATTGCTTCGCATCAAGGAAACAACGCTCAAGTAGCGCAACAAAAAATTGATACCAGCTCGTGTGCCGGGGCCGGTGCTGCACCACTGGTTGGACACACGGCGCGGAAAGCCGCTTGTCTGCAGCCACAAGCGGCAAAAATTCGCGGTACCAAAACAACCAAGCCCTTTAAGCCGGGCGATGTCCTCATTTGGAATGACTAAATTCAAAACAATCATGTCTTAACCCTTCCAAAGGTCGCCAACATCGGGAAGTTGAGGATCAACCACCAACAACAATATCCGCGAAAGGTTAACACACCATTTCCATCCATTTCCATCACCATGACGGGTGCTCTGCCGGAACCTTCCAAAACCCAATCGGATGCTACATCGGAAGCAATTGGATCCCAATGTGGAATATGCACCGCCAACCTCCACAGCTTTCCTGACCCCCCTGTGGCATGTGCAGACTGTGTGACAAACACGATCAATGCTCCAACAACTTGCTAGCTCTGTGACCCATCCCAATGTGGAAACGAACTCGCAAGTTCCAAAGGCCCTCCAAAATGCGACATGAGTGATCATGGAGCCAGCGATTCGTAGTGGATCACTGGCTCGCAGGTCCCGGAACTGTGCCAAGATGCTTCCTATCAACTTGGAGGCAGGATCGTCAGACCTGAATACATTGCACGTACTGGTAGCTTGCAAGGCCTCATCTTGAATGGCCAGGCGCCCGTACTTGTATAGATCGCGGCACCTCTCTGGACATCTAGCCCGCTGATCTGCCTGGAGGTAGGGTTGTGATAAGCTTGCTCAAACCCAATGTGAAACAAGGGTGAAGCAAGGACCAGCAGGAGACTTGAAATATTGTTGAAGACATATTAATATGAACAAGTTCCCGCGAAAACTAAGGAACAAAATGGTCAAAAAAGGAAGCCATGCAAGATGATAGAAGCTGATAAAAGCCAAGAATCCGAATGTATTCTTACAATCAATGCATAGATAGGTAGACAAAGAAAAGAATCGCTGAAGATATGCTGAAAGCCATACTTACTTTGGGCTTCGCACTCTGCACTCGACACTCTGCACCCGACGCGTTTGACTGAACAATCCCCAACGCAAAACCCCCACTTCACACTACACACTCTACGCTTAACACTCCACACTCCACACTACACACTCCACGCTTAACACTCCACACTCCACACTCGACACCCCACACTCCACTCCAAGCTCCACACTTCACTCCAAGCTCCACACTTCACAGCTCACATTCCTCCAATCCACACTTCACATTTCACACTCAACGCGACATGCACTTTCATGCACTTTCACAATGGCAAAATCACGACCTTTTGTGGCACCACACTATAGGCTCAGCGAGCGACGCGATTAGAGCACCGGGCAACACTTCACAGCCACAGCTGAATGCCAAGAAGCCCCATGCCTGCCGTCAAAAATCCACTTTCACGACTTCAATTAAAGGACCGGATAACCCCACAAGTCAACTCCTTCCAAGAAGCACCAAACAGATGTGAAAATGAGATGGTCAAGGCAGGAAAGAGAGAGGACATGGTGGAAGAAAGATTGTGTTCAAGAACTTGTGTGTGAAAGTGCTGTGTGTGACAAAGTTGTGTGTAAGTTGTATGTGGAAGTGCTGTGTGTAAAAAGACTTGTGTGTGTGAGTGACAATCAGTCAAAGAGTTGTGTGTGAAAGTGCTGTGTGTGACCAGGATGTGTGTCAAAGAGTTGTGTGTGACAAGGTTGTGTGTGGAAGAGTTCTGTGTGNAGTTGTGTGTGAAAGTGCTGTGTGTGACCAGGATGTGTGTCAAAGAGTTGTGTGTGACAAGGTTGTGTGTGGAAGAGTTCTGTGTGACAAGGTTGTGTGAAAGAGTTGTGTGTGAAAGTGCTGTGCGTGACCAGGATGTGTGTCAAAGAGTTGCGTGTGACAAGATTGTGTGTGAAAGAGTGCTGGGTGACAAGGTTGTGTGTGGAAGAGTTCTGTGTAAAAGTGCTGTGTGTGAACAGGTTGTGTGTCAAAGAGTTGTGTGTGACAAGGTTGTGTGTGAAAGAGTTCTGTGTGAAAGAGCTGTGTGTGACAAAGTTGTGTGTGAAAGAGTTGTGNAGTTGTGTGTGACAATGTTGTAAGTGAGAAAGTTGTGTGTGACAATGTTGTGTGTGAAAGAGTTGTGTGTGAAAGTGCTGTGTGTGACAAAGTTGTGTGGGACAAAGTTGTGTGTAAGTTGAGTAAGTTGTATGTGGAAGTGCTGTGTGTAAAAAAAACTTGTGTGTGTGTGTGACAATCAGTCAAAGAGTCGTGTGTGAAAGTGCTGTGTGACCAGGATGTGTGTCAAAGAGTGGTGTGTGACAAGGTCACAGGACACCAGCGCCGACCAAGGCCGTCACCAGAGCCAACCCAGTGCCGTAAGTGCCACGCCTGCCGTCACCAGAGCCAACCCAGTGCCGTAATTGCCACGCCTGCCACACAAAACGAAGGCAGATGTCACCAAGTGCCACGCCTAAGCTCTTTCAACATGGATGGTCTAACATATCGCCAATATAGCCTCGACATAGGCCCCAACATGGGCCGACGTGGGGCCAACATAGGCCAAGATCGGGCCAGCATGGGGCCAAGATGGCGTCAACTTGGGCCAACATTGTCGACGGAACTCAAAAACCGTGGTTTTTACGTGGTTTTTGCTTCCGCAGGGGATCCGGGACGGAAACATCGGTGCTTGAAGTTCTTTCAGCATGGATGGTCTAACATATCGCCAACATAGCCTCGACATAGGCCCCAACATAGGCCAACATGGCCAACATAGACCAAGATCGGGCCAGCATGAGGCCAAGATCGGGTCAACTTGTGCCAAGCTACGGCCAACATAGGCCAACATAGAGCCAACTTAGCGCCAACATAGGCCCACTTAGGCTCAACATGTTTGTCGCGAAACTCAAAAACCGTGGTTTTTACGTGGTTTTGGCTTCCGCAGGGGATCCGGGACGGAAACATCGGTGCTTGAAATTCTTTCAACATGGATGGTCTAACATATCGCCAACATAGCCTCGACATAGGCCCCAACATGGGCCGACGTGGGGCCAACATAGGCCAAGATCGGGCCAGCATGGGGCCAAGATGGCGTCAACTTGGGCCAACATACTTAGGCCCAACGGAACTCAAAAACCGGTGGTTTTTACGTGGTTTTTGCTTCCGCAGGGGATCCGGGACGAAAACATCCGTGCTTGAAGTTCTTTCAGCATGGATGGTCTAACATATCGCCAACATAGCCTCGACATAGGCCCCAACATAGGCCAACATGGGGCCAACATGGAGCGCAAAGCGAAGGCAGATGTCACCAAGTGCCACGCCAGATGTCGCCAAGTGCCACGCCTGCCGCGCCACAGGACACCAACCTCGACCAAGGCCGTCACCAGAGCCAACCCAGTGCTGCAAGTGCCACGCCTGCCACACAAAACGAAGGCAGATGTCACCAAGTGCCACGCCTGCCACAAGAAAACGAAGGCAGATGTCGCCAAGTGTCACGCCTGCCACGCAAAAAAGGCGCGGCGCCACAGGACACCAGCGCCGACCAAGGCCGTCACCAGAGCCAACCCAGTGCCGTAAGTGCCACGCCTGCCACACAAAACGAAGGCAGATGCGTCAGAGCCAACCCCCTTGGCATAAGTGCCACGCTGCCACACAAAACGAAGGCAGATGTCGCCAAGTGCCACACCTGCCACGCAAAGCGAAGGCAGATGTCGCCAAGTGCCACGCCTGCCACGCAAAAGAGGCGATGTTGTATGTATGAGAGAATTGTGTGTGACAATGTTGTGTGTGTAAGAGTTGTCTTGTGACAATGTGTGCGAGGTGTATGTGAGAGAGTTGTATGTGACAATGTTGTATGTGAGAGAGTTGTATGTGTGAGAGTTGTGTGTGTGTGTGTGTAACATCTGAACAGATGAAAAACTCTATTCAGCTTTGCAGAGGGTGCCGGGGGCACTGATGAGACCGGCACTAACAAAGACACTCATCAGCTGCCTGTGATATCGATGGGGACGCTCATCGACGTACCTGCCAATCCAATTATCAGTTTTTTCAGTAGGTTTTTCCGTCAATGGCGACCGGCTAAGCCAAGAACCGGCACGACGATTCAAGTTTACTGCACAGTTGTCGCAATCTGCACCATTCAATTTGATTATTTTACTGCTGGACAATGACTTGATCTACAATTCCTGATGGTATTGCATCTCTCTTCACTCCTACCTTATACCTTCCCTGTCAGGACCAGTTAATAGGAGTGTGTTTTGCACGTCGAATGCACTCTAGATACCAAATTCATAGCGACGTTTCTATACAAGTGTGTGTGTGTGTGAGAATGTTGTATGTGTGAGAGTTGTATGTGACAATGTTGTATGTGAGAGAGTTGTATGTGTGAGAATGTATGTGTGAGAGTTGTATGTGACAATGTTTTGTGTGAAAGAGTTGTGTGTGGCAATGTTGTATGTTGGAAAGTTGTATGTGGCAATGTTGTATGTGTGAGAGTTGTATGTGACAATGTTGTGTGTGTGTGTGTGACAATGCGGGAGGCGGAGGCGGAGGCGGAGGAGAGGCGGGAGGTGCAAAGCAAAAAACAAGAACCCCGCACAATGTTGTGGGGAAAAATATGTCACCTTTTGTGGGACAGCGACAGCGATGACAACAACTAGAGCACTGAGCACCGTGGATCACTTCATGCCCGAGTGTCGCGAATTCCCGCGCTTGCCACGCAAAATGACCTCTTGCAAAACTGCTCCGAGCATGAGGTGTTTTGTAGCTTTTTACTTCAAAATGTGCTTCGCGCCACAACGGCGTGCAATTTTTGATCTCCCATCTGCCCAGATGGCTCCGCGCCCGCCGCTTTAGCGAGCCTGCTTTTCTATCCTGCGGAGCCAGCAAACATTGGACAAACACAGCGTTTCGCGACTTTCCTACCATTTCTCGCGCCTGCATCATCTTCTCTCTTCTGACGTCCTCCTGTCTGATCGTCTATCTTCTGACTTTCTCCTGTCTGATCTTCTCTCGTCTGCCTTTCTCCTGTCTGAGCTTCTCTCTTCTGTGCCTCTTCCCATCTTAGCTTTTCCATCTGTCCATATTGTCGGAAGTTTGACTTCTAAACTTCCTTCGATTCTTTATGTATCTGCTCATATACATTGCCTTGATGCCCTCGTCGCCAATGTCATGATCGCCCAGGTAGAGCTGGCTGACCTTGGAATGGGTTGGAGTTTTTTTTCTTGGACCATGAAAACATGTTTTTATTCATTTTTTAAAATCATGATTGATGACATTTTATGGTTTTATCATTATATGATCTATTAAACATGAGGGTCTAAACATCCAAAAATGGATCTCCACATGTGGGATTTTGGTTGGTTCATCAACCCTCTGAGGTCCAAAAACGGGACTAGAAAAACCCTGCCATTGGGAGACCCCGTGCTCAACATGAAGCATGCTTGTTGCTTCTGTTCGGGTGTTTGTTGAATGTTTCTAGTTGGTTGATTCACTTTGCATGGGGATCAAAATGGGGTTGACGACTTGACACTGCCTAGATCCATTCAAACCACTATCCCAGAGTTTCACTTGACGCTTGCTGGCTCAAACTGCAACGAAAAATCATTCCTTGAGTGGTTGAAAAATCACAAATACATGAATCAACTTGGGTGGGGATGAACAAATGGGTTTATCTGAAAATATGGTACCCCCAATTCCAATGGCTTATTATCGTTTTCCCTATTGAAATGGCTATAATTGGGGTATCCCTATTTTCAGACAAACCCAAATACACGCATCTTGTGTGTGTTTGCAAATAATAGCCGTTTCCAGTTATCTCCGACTGGTTGCTGATTTCAACTCGAAGGGCTTGAATCATCACTCCTCAAGTTACAATTAAACCCACCAGTCCCAGAATTGAAGGGACAATTGAAAGGATACATGATGGTAAGAACAATAGTTTTTCTTGGATTTGGTACCCTCTGGTTATTTAACATAGACATGGAAAATCCACTATAAATGGAGGTTTTAGTGGGAAAATCATCCAAAATTAGCCATTTTCCATGGCTATGTTAAATAACCAGAGGGTACCTTTCAAATCTTTCAACCACCAATCCTTTCAACCACCAGTGCCTGGCCAGTTACTGATCTGTTGACCTTCAGAGCTTCAGCCAGTGCCTGGCCATCCATACCCCGACGGATACCCTGCGGTCATCAAACATGGCAATTTGGAAGTCCCCTATAAATGGAGGTTTCTTGGGTTGAGAATCATGTATAACTTGGGGATGTTCCATTGCCGCGTTTGAGTCTGGAAGGGTATCCATCGGGATATGGGTCACAAATTTGGGCTCCCATTTGACAAATTGTATATGGTTACTGCTCCAGTCCCGTTCTTGAAGACCATTTGAGCAATGTTCAAAAGCCTTTCGACAATTCCATGAAATACTGGTTGATTGAACACAGGATTCCCAGTTCATGGATTGTGATGATCCCCCAATGTATTGGGTATATGTCCCCTAACAATCAACAAACAGCAGGTGCTTTGAGGCTCTGAACATCCCATTCCATCCCATGTTACTGCTTGATTGATATGTACGTATTCCTAGTATGGCTTTATAGTTTTGAACCCCCTTTAATTGCCAGTAGGGGTTTAGCAGCCACTGCCACCCCTATCTGAATCAATTCTAATCATCCTGAAGTAGATAGAATACCCTCTGGTAAACTAACATAACTGTGCAAAATCGCACTTTTTAATGGGAAAGTCCACTATTTCTATGGCAATTTTCAATAGCTTGTTTGTATGTTTACCCGAGGGTATGTCATTTTCAATCATATTCCCATCCTAAGATTCGACTCCCACATGGGAATCCAACCGTCACGTCCACTGGTATCCCTATGAAATTCATGGATCTTCATGACCATCCCCCAAGCACATGTTTATATCTTTATATTCATCCCCCATTAACCAAATATACATATTTTTATAGCTGTTGTAGAAATATCAAACCATGTCTTTTTTTTTGAGCATGGCACATCCACCATCTGGTAATCAGCTCCAGGGTTTGCTGCAAAATCCATCAAATTTAGTTGATTTTTCCGACGAACAACCTCCATTGATAGGGGACTTTCATTCAAACCACCATCTTTCGTTGATTCTCCCAGTTCTAAACCTCCATAAATAGATGATTTTCATGGATTTCCCCATCATTTTCCAAGGGGACAGGGTTTCCCCATGGATTTTCTCACGGTGGCCTTGATGGCGTCGTCGCCCAGCTCGTTGTGCACCAGGTACAGCGGTGCCGAGGCTCCGTTGATGCGCAAGATGTTCTTGCCGCGGATGCCCAAGGTGTTCACCTAAACGATGGCAAGGCTGGATGTAAGGGAAGAATGATCATCATGAAATAAACCAAATATATATATATATATATATGTATATGTAGATCATATCAGCAGGTATAGATGGGATATGATATGTTATGATTATCAATTATACGGATTATGGCATGTGATGTTATGTGTATATATCTACATATGCATGGTTGAACAAGTTTGTTTCGACAAAAGGACTTTGACCATGGAGATTTAAGCTCATTTTATGGCAAGTTTGATAAGAAGACAATGAGAAACCACACATATTCTGTGTTTACCATATTTTGGACAAATCCAAATCGGGACCATGGTGGTTGTTGATGCTTGATGTTTGCATGGCATTTAGCCGCTAAGAATGTAGATTTTCACAAATGAACAATGGGGATTTATCGAAGGGAGACCAGTGTGTTTACGCAGGCCTACCAGAGGGTATATCCCTAGATGTAGTTGGCTAAACATATGTCTAAGTCTCAGCTAATCATCTCAAATTAACACTAAATCCCACCAAATCATCATTACATTCCAAGAAATTACACTAACTTCATGCCAGTTTTTGGTGGTTAGTCACGACCATTTTGGGTATCCACCCCAAAATGAATCGCCAAATTGCCGAAGTGTTCTCTTGCAAGGCTTCAGCCAAAGCCTGGCTGGTCCATCCTACTGGGACGGGGCGACTTTGAGCAACCGATGATCTAACCTACCCTCTGGTAAACTAACAGAACTATGGAACATGGCCATAGAAATAGTGGATTTTCCCATTTAACATGGTGATTTCCCATAGTTATGTTAGTTTACCAGAGGGCACCAAAATTATCAAAAATGGTCCAAACATGTGGATTTACTGAAGATCCACATGGATTTATTATGAGTTACGAAATTCTCTTGGCTAAGTTCGTGTGATTTTTGCAAGCAACAAGCGAAACTTGGGGACACCACCTACCAGGCCTTTATCTTAGGGGATGTACTAAAGAGGCTTGTTAACCACTTACTCAACCGGATGATCCTGCAAGTACTGGACAGCTTTTTTAGGACAGTCCTGGATTTTAACGACTCCAGCGGTTCCCCTTTTGCATTTTCATCACCATCATGGGGATCTGAAAACTGGGCACATCACCTGCGAAAATGACATACCGGAGATCATCCCATGCCCCCAGTTGTGAATGTCTCCGATACGAAATTCATGAATCTGGCCACCAACCTGAAAGTAGTTGCAATCATACGGCCAGCTATGGGGATGATTCCCCTAAGAATCATTCCAGTGACGCCGAGATGTGAAGTCATTATAGTTGATCCGGAAGAATAGAAACTCACTGGATTGGTTTAAGGGAACATTTACAGGAAACCCCCATATTTCATAGGAAAACCATGGTTTCCTGTTGCGTAAATTTTCCCTTAACCCAATCCAATGAACCATTCCAACACAGTCGACCAGGCTTTTAGGAGGAATATAGATGGACGATCCGAAGCCACACTGATCAGGTGCTGAAATATTCCACGGCGTAGCCTACGCCCCATTTCCTGAAAAACACACACGATCAATAGTCCCTCAACATGTCCAAGGGCGAATATGAAACCTTAGACTGGATATTCTATTTCGCAATTGTTCATGATTATCAATATTTTAACAGAGTTAGTACAATTATTATTGATCATTGATTATCACCAGCGCATTTCCGCCTAATATTTGTTGGTGATTCACATATGAATCAACTAATCAGATCTAATCAGTTTAAGAATGTTTGCCAAATTTAGGGAAACCCAGGGTACAGCCAAATTTCCGTGCATTGATTTTGATTGATCACATCAACCCTAACCGGTTATCATGGGGTTGGAACACTCCATTCCTAGCTCCGAATCGCTCCCCACCTAGTACATATCAACCCCCAAAGATTGAACAGCTTCAATTATACACTCAAAATCGGATTTCACCCAATTCTCTATCTCAAGCTTTTGTTTGGGGGCTACACATTTTGTTTCTTCAAACATTCCACACTGCCAAACTCATCGAACCGGCACCTTGATGCCCTCGTCGCCAATCTGGTTGTTCCCCAAAAACAGCGTCCGCAGGGCCCGGTTCAGCTTCAACGCCTCTGCCAACGCCTGCCGGATCTGCAAGCAACATGGGGATGTGTCATGGGATATTTCTGGGGATTCAAGATTCAACCCACTTTTTTGAATCTCAGTCCATTATAGAATTCGGAGATATGGGGATGAATCAACGACTATTATACCAATATTTGGTATTTTTCAGGGGTATATATTTATCCATGGGATAATAATGAATGGTTTTCTTGAATCTTCTATTTCTATCACCATTTTTTTATGATCGTCTCTCGTTGTGGGACTTCACCTTGATTCCCTCATCGCCAATTTCGTTGATCTCCAGCTTCAAGAGTCTGATGCTGCCTGAGCCCAGCATCAGAGAAGAGATTTAATGGACCGGAACGGAAGATCTTTGGACAATCACCCCCAATGGTCATTTTAAGAATCAACATGATGGTAAAATGATGATAAGACAAAGGTTTGTCTTACTGGTGCTTAGTAAGGAATGGGGGAATGGGATGATTATTAATGGTTATTATAGGTCATTCCCTCATTCCCTGCTAAGCACCAGTAAGTTGCTTAGGGAAAAACATTGGCAACAACAATTTTCAGACAAAACCATATCAGGACGTTGAGCCATATCACACTCTCCAAAGTTGGCTGTTGCTGACATGCCATACCTGCCTTACCCCCCACACAGCAAACAATAAACCAAGAAAATGAAATTGCCATGAAATCGGGTGGGTATACCGCATTTTCAGACACAAACTCATATCAAGTTAAGATTATGTCTCCAGTAACATACCCCAATTATATCCCCGTAAAATGGTTGTTATTACTCCCATTAAAAGAAGGTTCACCTGTAAATCACTGGAAGTTTAGACTCTCCAAATTAATCCAAATTATATAGTTGTTTCACTTGGATTTTATTTAGGAACAGCCTGTAGCTTCCCCAGTCCTAGTGGATTTCCCAAAAAAACACGCATGCCCTATAGATTCCCAAGTCGCAATGGATTTCCCATTGGGAAACGCCAGAAATTACCGACTAAGCAAATCCAGACTCAATACTCTCCAAATTAATTAGTCAGTGAAATACGTTCGCTGCAACCCCCACGTTTGCCCGCGCCTTACTCGGAACATTATTTGTATACTGCAGAAAACCTTGTTTACCCTTGGTTTTTCAAGAAAAACAAACTAAACCCCAAAACCCCAAACCCTAAAGCAATAAATCATGAATCCTAAAGCCCTAAACTCCAAAAGCGTAAGCACCTATATCCTAAGACCTACCACTCAAACCTAAATCACACGGAACACTGATTTCTTCAAGCAAAATACGCATCATGAGAGGTGGACATGCTGCCAGAGTAGGAATAGTGTGAATGGTGGGCGAACGCAGGGGTTGGCGCCAATAAGTTTAAATACCAACAAAATCTCCATTTTCACCAATTCTTCACCTCTCATTTGGCCATCTGACCCCTCCGGGTTCCACCATCCGATACTTCAGCCAAGCGTCCGTTTCTCTTCAGCGCAGCCGCCAAGGCCTCATTGACCCCGTAGTTGGGATGATCAATGATGGCAAATATCTAGCGGAATATCCTGGTTTCTCAATGGGATTACAACATTACAGCGACATTAACCACAATAACAGCAGGTTCTTTGGCGGATATTTACCACCATTTGAGATGAGCACTGAGGATTATATGGACCAATGACCTCTGGATCAACAAACTCTGTTCGTTGCCAAAATCAATGATTGACAAAGGTCGACTTTATGGGATTGCTGTTGGGTGAAGCAGGAATCATGTGGAATTACTCTTAGAATCTGAACTTCCAAAATCGGAGTGAACCATTGAAACATTGGAATTTAATTCCGGTGCTAAACAAATTTTCATGTTGGACTTCAACGCTGCCCGGACCAATCATCATAATCCCAGGTTCATCGGATCGAAAGCAAGAAAAAACCACACCACGAAACAGTCATCTTCGCCCACATCAACATCAATCAAGACCAAGTGATACCACGTAACGAGTAACACATTGATGTCATCTTTTCTCAAGCAACATCAAGTCACCACCAATGAAAAACCAACTCAAGATGTTGATTTTGACACCCAAAATGCTCAGTTTTCATGGAGAAAAACAAGGGCCTGAGGGTCTTTTCTCGCCCCAAGATCCAGTCCTGCCAAGTCTTCTGGGCCACTGCCAAGAAAAGAGAAGAATGACACAAAAAGCTGAAATGCTTTCACTCTTCTGTGCTCTAAATAGCTGTAATCTTCTGCGTAAGACACTGGCCCTACCCTCAGCGGCAGGTTGCGGATTCCTCCACGTGAAACCGCGGTTTCGCCTGTCTATGCCATGTTTTCTGTGCTTTCATGACAATTTCATGATTAGTCCAAGACTTGTGTCTCGTCATCAGCAATTAATCCTGCGATTACATTGCAAGTTTGGGAGCACCTGGTCCTGGAGGGGACCATGCAGCAATATTGCTACACGGTGCTGGAGTGAAAAGAAGTCTATTGAGTCTAGAACAAATTTTTGAATTCCGACCCTTCCGTCCCAACAGATTCAGTTCTTGAGATCCGGGTCTCGAGACAAGCCGGCGCCAAACTCCGTGAACAGAACAGGCTTTCCATCCGGGAAGTTGCTGGACAAATCACTGTCCTTGCCTTCCGACATTTTGGAAAGGTATCCCTCAGTGTAGCCAGATAGAGCTGTCGTAGGTTCTACACCGCGGAAAAAGATGCCACANCAAATCACTGTCCTTGCCTTCCGACATTTTGGAAAGGTATCCCTCAGTGTAGCCAGATAGAGCTGTCGTAGGTTCTACACCGCGGAAAAAGATGCCACAATCCCACAAGGCATGGAAGTCATCAGAATCACCCACCGGCAGGTTTGGAGTCAAAGCTTCATGACCAAGGATCTCAAACATGGCGGACTGCAAACCTAGAAGTGCAGGCACAAGTCCCGCAAACGAAGTGCCCCCGACGAGAGACAAGTCTGCACAAACCACCAGATTCACATTTTCTGAGAGGAGGAAGTGGCCAAAAGCTTCTGAGCTACCATCATAGC
>BGPT01001928.1:40199-107688 GCA_003297045.1 Symbiodinium sp. clade C Y103
ACTGCCAATCCCGCATCACATTCATGACTTGCACAAAATGCCCAGTAGCTTCGGTCCCACATGATAGTGTTGGCTCCGGAAGGTCCCTTCGCACAGCATGCTCCATAGCCTTTTCCAGTTATACCAGAAGCCAGGTCCGGGGTGCTTGAATCTAGGCCCTGCAGGCATGCTATACCGGCACGCTTGAACTTCAGCATCCTATCTAAATGCATGGGCACACATCCACTTCCGTGGGACAAGAACGTGATGCTGAACTGACCCAAAGTTGGGTTTTTGTTCTTTTTGGCANATGGGCACACATCCACTTCCGTGGGACAAGAACGTGATGCTGAACTGACCCAAAGTTGGGTTTTTGTTCTTTTTGGCAATGAGCCGACGCAATTCAGGTTGATCCTTGAAGCTCCAAAACATGCCTGCAGAGTCCCAATCAAGATTTAGCTGCCTCTCTGCAGGTCTCACCAAAACTTTTGGTGAGACTTCCAAGGCAGCTAAATCTTGATTTCAAAAGCTCCGGGGAAAGCTTGTGCAGTAGTGCAGCAAGCCTTGCATCCAGGAGGGCCAGATCCTTGTAGGTGAATGATATCGTCGTCAAATCCCTCTGACACCAGGGGCCTGAATCTTCTGCTTCACCCAATTGAGTCTCAATGATCTTCATCAAGTCTGATGTCTCCAAAACAGGAGCTTGCATAAGAAATCGCAGCAANGTCAACCAAGTCTTTTGGAGAGGCTTCAGATGTAGGGAAGGAGGACAAATGAGTTGACAAAGTGGACTGCTCCCAAGCACTGTCCATTCCAAATTGTGTCACGTCCTGCACGTCCCATATTGATCCCATTCCATTCAATCCGCACATCTCCAGTCCAGGAGGGACAGGAGATGGAATGCAAGGAGTTGGGACCGACGGTAGAATTGCAGGCAGCAGGGATGCAAAGGACCCAGGGATGAACTTATTTGCATCAGCGTTCAGGTTCAAGGGAATTTTCCAGATCTTCTCGTGACTGAAGGTGTCCCTTGCATCCATCTGTCTTCTCTTCGGGAACATTGGCTTTTCGGGAGTCTCCACGCAGCCTCTGTCTGCTCCATTCTGCTTTCCACGTTTTTCATCTCGTGGAGTGTGCATCTCATTCTGCGAGAGAGAAAGAAAGAGAGAGGGAGAGAAAGGGAGAAGGAAAAACAAGTTTCTGTACACAACCACAGTTTCCATGAGACTACATGTGGAACAAGCAAAATCGGTTGAACCGCTTTCCCACACTACACATCATTGATTCTCATGCACCATTGACTACGCGCATGATGCAATCTGGCATACTCTGACCACAATTTCTCACGAGCCAGAAACACACTGCGGATCACTGCGGATCACAATGTGGAGGTTTCCAATCCATGGGGGTACCCAAAAATGGATAGTTTAGAATGGAAAATCCCATCTAGAAATGGATGATTTGGGGGTACCCCTATGGATTGGAAACCTCCATGTGCACATAGGACCCTGGAAGACCCATTGCAGAGACTTCCATCGCTAGCCTTGATTCCAGGATCGCCAATCAAATTGTCGCGCAGGTTCAAAATCCTGGCGGAGAAGCATTCCAGCAATGATCTTCTGGATGATCTACTATAATTCTATATAAGTTTCGAGAATATCTAAGTTGGTTAAACCTATGATGATCTATAATTATCTATAATTCTATATAAGTTTCCATACGTATATTGATTGATAGTGTGCACTCTGACAATCTAACCTGGAGATTGAACATTTGGAACATCTCCATCGAATCAAGACACAGAGAAATATCACCAACCACCACGGGGGGATGGCAAGGTGGAGTTCATGGCATGCCAAACTGTGGCTAAGTCGATCTTTTTGGCCGAGGTAAGCTGTGGTATATGGTTAGATCATGCTAGATATATCTATAGTTCATTGATGTTAATGGGGTTTATAGATGTTTATAAGATAATACCAATCTTGTCAGGATTCGCCCTTTTCCTTTGAGTTCAAAAAGCCTCAGGTGATAGATCTATGTTTGAAGCCCTGATGTGCACGGGCTCCCCCTTTGCCAGAATGGCAAATTTGTGGTTCTCTTCGCTTTCCTTTCAGCGATTTCAAGCCACAAAAGAAAAATCCAAAATTCGAGGCTCAAGGCTTTCTATATCGATGGTACATCTTTGCCATTGTTTGTGGTGACCATCCTTTGTTTCTGTTCTGCCTCTGAAACAAGTTCCAAGGATTTTTGATATCCTCATCCGGCGTTTCGCCGATACGTCCTCCCTCAGACGCAGCCGTAGATGATTCCGCCACAGCAGCAAGATTCCGCGCTGCGCCATCAGCTGCATGCTTTGCAGTGCCCGACTGTCGCTGAGAAGGCAAGGACATAGAACTTGCTCCGGACGTAGAAGGACCCTGCACAGGGGTCATGGATGAGCCCGATGGACTGGCAGTAGGCAGATTCGTATCTCGACTTCGCGAAGATGATGTCACTGCTCTGCTAGAGCCCGATCGTTGCCTCAAACTTGATGAAATAGAACTCGAATTGGAACCAGAGCCCTGCTCAGGGGCAATAGCACGGAGGCCCTGCTCAGGGGCATATGCAGTTGCACCAAGGCCCTGCTCAGGGGCATATGCAGTTGCGCCACCAGACATTACGGTCTCGTCACCGGAAATCACAATGACACTCTCCTCATCAGAAGACTCCACTTGACGTCTCCCCTGATCCGGTCTATGACCGTCCTCCTCCAAAGACTCTCGCAATCGTTTCAGACAGATCTTCGAAACACTATGAAGACATTGCCCAGTGTAGATTGCACCCATAGTCAATAAAAGGATGCCGGCCATCCAAACCAGAGAAAAACTCTCATCGTTTTGATCTTCCTCCGCGTTCTTGACCTTCTTTGATGCCTCTGCAGTGGAAAGCAACATGCTTCCAAGGACCATCATTCTGGTGCCTCCATCACCGCCGCTGGTGGTAGAAGATGAGCTTGGTTCAGATTGGGAGGGAGTCTCAAGGTTCATCCTTTTGAGGCCAAGGTCCTCCACAAATCTTGAAAAAGCTTGTCCAAGAAGATGTTTTGTTAGCCCGTCGGCTACAAGTTCCGAACCCTTCAGATGCAGCAAACGCCAAACTCCTCCAGGAACTTCACACATCTCATCCATCGCCTCCTTCAAAATGGCTGCACGGATTCTGAGGTGACGTGTCCTCCATGAGGCACAGGTGTTTCCGCTGGCCAAACCAATCGCCGCCATGTTGTCCCCATAGATGGTGCGACTGAACGGATTGTTCTTGTCCAGCGGCACTCCAAAGATGGCGCACAGCAAGGCTTCAGTTGCGCGACCAATGAGCAAACTCTCACAATAAGACACCAACTCCGACTCCGCAGTGCTGTGCGTTGTGAATGGCTGCTGAGTGCTCTGCCACGCCACTCGGCTGCCAGCAAAGAAAACTGCTATCCCTTGGATGCTTCTGTGTCCCGTCCCGGCCGCATAAGCAATGTCAGAAAACACCTCAATGCTGTAGTGGTTGCGCTGAGACTTGAGCTGGCTACGTTCACCCCAACCATCATTGGCAAAGTGTTTGCAATAGTGAAGGTCACCAGGGTTGGACTTGATGTAGCTCAGCAACGCCTTTCCCACCTCCAAGGCCTTTTGAGGGTTACGGGACATCAGACGGCTCATAGCCGAAACTCCAAAAGACAGATCAGGTCTGGTCTTGGTGGACAGCCATAACAAGGCTCCTGCTAGGGCCTGGGCTTCTCGAAGCACTTTGGGATCAATTTGATCAGCAGCTTCAAAGTCCTGCTCATTGATCTTGTAGTTGGGAAAGCTCTGTCCTTCCTGCACGGGCCATCGATCCAGCAGCTCTGTTTCATAGCCCCGCTGTGACAAGTGCAGGCCGTTCCCCTCCTTATCCACTGTGATCTCGATTCCGCAGAATTTCAGAGGCTTGACATCGCTCGCCCACTCAGCTTCAGCACAGGACCATTGGGACTCCACTGCTGCCAGGGCATGTCGAAGGGGTTCTTCTTCTCCGCAGAAAAGTAAGTCGTCCACATAGACGCAAAGAAGTCCACACCATCGGGTCCCATTGGCATCCTTTTCAACCAATCGCCAAAGGTTATCATCTTTGGTGCGCTCAAAGTGCCCTCTGATTTCTCCACCTCCATCAGCAGCTGCACGGCTCCATGTAAGATGACCCAGGGTACAATCACGATGAATGCCCCAGTCCCTCGGACTCGTGGTCAAACCGTATAATGCCATCTCCACCAACCACACGTCCTCATCAGTGNATGACCCAGGGTACAATCACGATGAATGCCCCAGTCCCTCGGACTCGTGGTCAAACCGTATAATGCCATCTCCACCAACCACACGTCCTCATCAGTGGCTAAGCCAAGTCGCTTGAAGACAGAGGGGATGGTCATTGCGACCAATTTGGTGTCGTCCCTCCTCCTGGCATTCAAAAATGCCGTCTTCACATCTGTGCCAACGATCTTCCAATCAAAGATGGGATCCCCGACCTTTGCCAACACACTGTCCCACGTATGCAGCATCACTAATCGGCAAACCCTCCGAACCAGGGGATTGTTCCGGCAACCCCGATGGCCTAACAGCCTTCAGCAGATGGTCCATGTTGGCCTTCTCGGACCAAAAGGGGTTACCCACCTGCAAGGTCTCACCACCATCGCCAGCCGCCAATGGTCGAATCGGAGGCGCAGAAGATGATCTCATGGTCAAGCGGCCACGGAGAACACAGGGCGGAAAATTGGGGCAGTTGGGCTCATAACCCTTGTCAGGATTCGCCCTTTTCCTTTGAGTTCAAAAAGCCTCAGGTGATAGATCTATGTTTGAAGCCCTGATGTGCACGGGCCAATTGTTCCCCTATAAGCCCTAGTGTAGTATTGGATCTGTTCATTTTGGGGCTGCAAATGAGAGGTATTTGATATTGAGCGGATGGGAATCACAGTTCCAGCGACGTCACAACGTTTTAGGTCGTGATCAAATTCATTCAGAAACAGTGTGATTTACATCCCCCCATTAAACTTAACATGATCTTTTTCAACAGCACCAGATCATGGTCACCAAGAAACCAACCATACCCTCTGGTAATCAAACGTGGCAATTGGATATCCCCTATAGATGGAGGTTTTAATGGGAAAAACAGCTATAAATGGTGGATTTTCCATTGCCATGTTTGATTACCAGAGGGTAATGCTTAAACATATCCCAATTCTCCAAGTTCTACGGGTGCAGCTTTCCCAACCCTCGGCCGTCCTGATGGAGTTGTTCCTCTTCAGACCTTCGGCCAGCACCTGACAGGGCTTGCAGTGGCGAAGGATTCCTGCCTTCGCCATACTTGAATTTATTAGGATCCACCCAACCAAGTAGTTGTTTTGATTGCTTTCTAGGTTTTTTGAATAGCAAACTTACTTTGTAGTTTCCCAATATCCAATTTTCTCTTTCGAGGTTGATATAGTTACTGAGACACTTGGTACGTATATGGTATAATTACATCTTGTGAACATCGGTGTGATTATCTCATTGCAAAGCAGGATGATTCACAAATCGTTGACGCAAGCCAAAAACTTGAACTCTTGTTCGAACTCTTGTTCTCCACACCTTTGACGTTCACCACGATTCATAGCGAATGCATGTTCAAACAGATCAATGAACAGAAGTCGATCCAGCTTTAGTTTCCTGGTTTCAACACGTTTCAACCCGAGAAAACCATCAGTTAGGCTGATCCATCCCTTCATACACCATCTCCACCATCTCCAATCGCCATGCCACGGCAGGGCACCTGGATCCCAAAGTCGCCCAGTTCAGCACCTTCCAGACATAAGCTGCGGACTGAGCTGTTGATGCTCAAGGCATCCGCCAAGACCTGCGGTAATAGCACACGAAAAACGATGCTGAACACATGACAGGGATATGGTGGTTTCCTAAAATGGGGGTACCCAAAAATGGATGGTTTATAATTAATGGAAAATCCCATCTAGAAATGGATGATTTGGGGGTACCCCTATATTAGGAAACCCCCAAATAGACCTACAAGTAACAATGCTAAGCTTAACATGATCACTAGCTATGTGAAGAGTCCAGTGCCAGAGGTTGGAACCCTCTCCATCTAAAACATGCCTTGAAATGGCTAACCTCAGGTGGTTTCGTCTCAAAAACATAAGATTTACTCGTTGGTTTGGGATGGACGCGGTTGTTCTTTGACAAAAACCGCGTACGGTTTGAAATAGAACAACCAACTGAAACCACCTAGTTCATCTAATTTCAAGCCACATGCAATCCCCTAAACTAACAGTTCGACCCTTTGAATTACCTTTGCTCTTTGCTTGGAATGTAGTCTTCCAACCCCAAAACCGGCAGAGTCTATTGAGTCTATGGAGATGGAGGGATAGTACAAGATGGGCCAAACCATAGTCAAGTTAGTTTATAACTAATTTAACTCTGCTTTCTGCTAGATATTTCGAACCAGTGGGATCAACAACCCACAAAGATCACTGCGACAACCCCACCAACCCCCTGTAGTTTTCCCCCCGCCTGAATTCCCTCCGTGTCCAACTCATCACGCGCCAACTTCAACGTGCTCAGCATGGCACCGCTGCGGAGATCTGCCGCAAGGGCCTGAACTTTGTGGGGATTTTGGGTGTTCATCCCACATGAACTGGATTCCTCAATGACCTTCTGGTAAACAGCCACATAACTATGGGCCATGTATGGCTTATGTATGGGTTTTCCGAATTTTCAGACATACCCTCTGGTAAACTAACAGTTTGCTATGGGAAATCACCATTTTTCATGGGAAAATCCACTATTTCTATGGACCATGTTCAATAGCTACGTTTCAGTGCCAGAGGGTAAATGGGTACAAGGTGGTGTCCCCAAATTACAAGATCGTTTTTTAATTCTCATTAACTAGTTTGATATATCATAACCCAAACAGTCATTGGAGTCGTGTTTACCAATTTGGCTAACTACGGGGCATGGTGGTTAAAACGTATTACTTAGTCATGTTACCCTCTGGTAATTAAACGCAATTAGCTATTAAACATGGCCATAGAAATAGTGGATTTTCCCATGAAAAATGGTGATATCCCATAGTTAACTGTTGGTTTACCAGAGGGTAAATCACTATATATCAACATATATCAACGATTTCCCTGCCGATGAAGCCTCATGAACATGTTAAGGCAGGTTTTGGGTGCTACCTTCGGGACCAAAATTTAAAATCGCCAAATGATTCCGCCTGGTTGTGCCGCCAACGAAGATTCGACATGATTGGCATCATGTCTGCCATGATGGCTCTTATAGTCCTCCCATTATTGGGGATCCTTATCTAATTCCCTATTGATGGTTGCATAACCATCCCTCAATGGGCCAATTCAATCCAACTATCTCCAATTGTTGATGATAGCTATGAATCTCACCAAATATCGCATTGAATCTCCTTCAAATCCCCATTTTTAATCCTTCACACCCCGAAACGTCCGGCCATTTGGGGATGATTCCTTCAATCCAATTCCCATCTTTCCACGACGCGACGGTCGGTTACAGTTTATCTGCTTCTTCAACACAAAACGACTACGAGGGGTATTGGAAGTGTATAATTCCAACCTCAACATTGTGATTCTAAGTTATGTTTTTACATTTCATCATCATCATCATCATCATCATGATCATCATCATCATGTGTATATATATATATATATATATATCACTATAGTATCATTGGTTATATATCACCCAAATTTTCATCGTGTTCTCCACCTTTTCAACAGGCACCTTGCAGCGCACCGGCGCTCCAAAAGCTGCGCTGCCGTCGCTGTCACCGTGGGAGGTTGCCTGGTGCCGGCGGTGTCCCCCAGAGCGATTCAGTAAATATTAACAGGGGAGATTAACTAAATTATGATAAACATATGGTATCATGTGGTATCATTACTGTATCATCATGGCATCACTATGAATATTAACATGATTATATTAACTAAATGATAATGGACATAGTATTATGGTATTATGATGGTATCATTAGCATTCATGGAGAGTTGTGACTATTCATAGGGGATTAATTGATAGGGGGAGGATAGCTATTAAGAGCTATTCAATAACATTGCCAGGCAAATTAATAGAAAAAATGCTGATTCATAATACAGAATAGCTATAAACATTGTACCTTAATTGTTTTAATCCATAAATGTTTGATATTAATTAATACTAACGTTAGTTAGGGGGAGATCAAGTAACAGGGGATACCAATATGATGTTGTGGTGATTCAATAGGATTTATTTAGATAATTAATATGATTGTTGGGATGTTATAGAGATTGAGATAATTTCAATTTAATTCAGGGGAGATTAACTAATACTAACGCTAGTCAGGGGGGATATTAGATAAAGTCCAACACTGTCCGACATTTATGGATTAAACCATTTATATATATATATATATATGTGTATATACTACATCGTTGTAGAGAAGTTTGAACACATTACTGTGGTGTTTACCCAATGCCACAATGTATCCCAGTCATCGCGGTTTTCCCGGTATGGACGTGCCATAAACCTCCACCACAGCTATGATGTGCTATGATGTATAGCATGAACACATCACCCTAATCAGGAAATAGTAACTGCAATCGTCACTGGATTGGTTTAAGGGAAAATTTACAGGAAACCCCTATATTTGATGGGAAAATCTATGGTTTCCTGTAAATTTTCCCATTAACCAATCCATTGGAATAGGGCTTAAATAGCAATCCCTATACTAACGACTATGATTGGGATATTGATTGGGAGAATGCGAATAGATAGCCTCTGGAAATGAAGTATGGCTGGGAAATGCCCTACCGAAGGCTTCGAAGGAAACCTGGCAGCCCAAAGTCAGCTGAGCGGTGGCGAAAACCCCTATGTCATCCTCTTATAATTTTACTGGTCTTCCGCGCGGTCTTCCGCGCTGCTTCCGCGACCACAGTTTCAGCTTCCGCNAACCCCTATGTCATCCTCTTATAATTTTACTGGTCTTCCGCGCGGTCTTCCGCGCTGCTTCCGCGACCACAGTTTCAGCTTCCGCGGATGATTGGTAAGCTGATTGTGCTTCCGCGGAGCTTCCACGAAAACAAACTCGTTATGAAGATTATAAATTGAATAAGCCTCCATGGAAACTGATTGGCTTTGATTGTGTACAAGAGTGGGTGACGTCTGGAGATGCTTCGACAGGTGGCGCTGTGGTCAAAAACGCAATGCTGTTGCAGGAAGCGAGAAAGCAAGAGAGATGATAATCAGGTAGGTGCTGGCACCTGTCCACCAGGGCGGGGGTTGGGGAAGACAAGGCTCGGCTTCCGCAGACCTTCCGCGGAGCTTCCGCGAAGCTTCCGCGGATTTCGGGGCCAAAACGGGGCCAAACATTGTGTCCCCAGCAAAAAAGCCTGGAATCTTTGCTCTTCCATGACTGCTTGCTGCTCCACANAGCTTCCGCGGATTTCGGGGCCAAAACGGGGCCAAACATTGTGTCCCCAGCAAAAAAGCCTGGAATCTTTGCTCTTCCATGACTGCTTGCTGCTCCACAGTAACTGTTCCATGGCCGGTCCAAGCCCCCATCACAGCTGACGCTGCGCGGAATTGTTCACACCAATCGCATCAACCTCAAACATAAGATTGTTATAGATTGTTTACTCATTTTATTCGTCTTCCGCGGCCCTTCCGCGATCGGACGATCAGCGTCTGCTTCCGCAAGCCCTTCCGCGCGCTTCCGCGGACGTGGGTTTCACTTCCGCGGACCCAACTTAGTTTAATCCCCAATTAACTTTCTTGCTTGGAGGTTTTTGACGCTGCTCAGCTGGTGATTCCTCTTCTAGCAATCTTTCGAGCTCCTCTAAGGAACTGGTCGGTCTGTTGCAATGCGCGATCAGCGTCTTGCAACGGTTGCGAACAGATCTGTGCTGCTGCAACTCCTCTAGTTCGGCCAATATCTGCCTCTGGTCATCCACATTTTTGCACGCCCCAACACGACTCACTTCTTCCGACTTACACGTTGTCAGTCCAGACAACGATGGGCGGCGAACTGGATCGTCACGGAACTTCCGGTTGCAGACGTGTATGAACCGAAAATCTCTCACCAAACCAGCCTGGAAATGGACGTGTTAGTATCTTTTAGGGGGAAAATCAGCGAACCAACTGTGGACTCACCTGGTTTGGATTGGTGGTTTGGTATACCTGATTCCCCTATGAAGGGGATTGAAAATGGCCATATATAGTTGATTTTTCCATTAAAAATTGTGATTTTTCCATGAAAAATTGTGATTTTCCATTAAACATGGTGATTTTCCATTAAAAATGGTGATTTCCCATAGTTATGTAAACGTTTACCAAAGGGTACCTGATTCCCCTATGAAGGGGATCATCACTATCGAGTGCACAATCCCAAACCACCAGCCCCACGAGTGAGCCATTGAAACAGAGCAGCAACAACAAAACAAGGGAAGCCAGCCACAACATATGGGATTCACGTGATATATATATATATATATATAATCCCTTCCCCCTATTACTAAACGTACCCCAAATACTAAAAACTAGGGTCCATCTCCAATTTTGGGAAATTTGTGGTTGGCCAATTTGACTTTTNAGAAAAATAGTTTTTAATATTAAGGTCTGGCGCTTACTATTAGGGGTCCGCTTCGAAATCCAATTTTTTGCAACGTATTAATTGCGTTTTAAATTGAAAATTTAATTGATGTTTGAAATCGAGAAAAATAGTTTTTAATATTAAGGTCTGGCGCTTACTATTAGGGGTCCCCCTAATAATAAATACCCCCCTAATACTAAAAACTACCCGAGGTGTTTACTATTAGGGGGGGGGGGTTTAGTATTAGGGGGAACGGATTATATATGTTGATGGGTGTATATATGCAAATATATGCAAATATGAGATTGCTGCTGATGTTTCTTGGTTCGGGTATCTTGTAATCTAATATGGTCATGGAAATCTGGTTAGTTCGATGATTTTCCTATCAACTTCCTTGCGGCATCTTCAGCGGCTACTCGAACATGGCTGAGAAATCCGCCAAGACATCTCCCATAAACTTTAGTTCACCTACTTATAAACCACAGAAATGGTTGGTCATACACAGACATGGCTGGGTGAATATATGTGAATATGATATGGTGAATCACAAACAGTTGAAACGAACACTGCCCAAACCCTTCTTGAAAGGATTCTCAGTGCAGTATAGGCCAGAGTTTTGATCAACTAACAGGGCTTCTTTGGGCAGTGCCAACCCAAATAGTTGGTATAAAAATGATATCAAATGGTTTTAAAACAGTATACACGTTGTATTCTTTGTGAAAATCTCCCCAAAAACAGAACCACCCAATTTCCAGATCTCAAACCTTCTCTGGCCAGACATCCCCACAACCAAACATCCAGATGCCTCGGCTTCATACTCTAAGAGAACCTCCACCTGTCCGAGGGTTGATCGTCATTTTGCCTATTGAAGACGGAGATTTTGGAGAAAATACTACAACTGACTGGTGCTTAGTAGGGAATGGGAGTTGCTGGGATGATTCTTAATGGCTATTAGTGGCTATTGTAGATCATTCCCCCATTCCCTGCTAAGCACCAGTAAGACAAGCTACTAAACCCCATTTTCAGACAAACTCGTTTTCAAAGACTAACAGACACCTTCTTGCTTGTGGAAATCCGTACGAAACCATGTGTTGGATGATATGTTGGGTCACTTGGGTGCAATGAACAAGAAACGATCAACAAGAGTGTTGGAAGTCCCAAAGGGGATTTTGATTCCTAAGACTCAAATCACCCAAATACATCCAAATGAAACCCTCATGCACGAAAGGATTCTGAAATAAACAGTCCAAACATATCCAACCACATTTTGAATCTAAATGATCAACCCTCCAAGAACTCTCCACCATCAGTTCAGCGTACCTCCTGATTGACTTTGTGAAGCTCTGCCAAAGCCTCACAGAATCCCGAGCGTCACGGCGAGCTTGATACAGGGGTCTATCAAAAGGGCGATGTGGCCCGAAGAAATGGGAAGGTCAGCCATGACACTTTTTTGTTTCCAAAACTTGGAAACAACTCTGAGATGATGTCATCAAGAATGGGGAGTTAAGGCAAAACCTGGAATTCCAGTCCCAACATTTCTGGTTGGTGGTTGAGCCACTCCCCCTGGAAAATACGCTCGTCATTGGGGATCATCATCCCAAACAGTTGAGCAACAATATTTGTAATCACCAACTAGATTTCTTCTGACGTTAACCCTGGATTAACAACGCCGGTTGATTAAGTAAGGATCAGGGGCGTTACCCCCAGGCAATGCTTCAATCTGCTGATGGTGCCACCATGATCAACAGCCCACCATTCACCTTGAATGTGCAGTAAAGGGCTTGTAGCCCTGTATGATCAGAAAAATGCCCCTATCAATTACGATATTCAACAATATTCAACATACAACTGGCTTGTGATACCGTACAATTTTGCATTATTAATTGTGATTGTTATTTCATGTTATTTCTCACTTTCCATGTCGGGGATGCACCCTCGATTGTTGATACCACCGCATCATTCCTAATTGTTATCCCCAGCAAATTTCGATGGGCCCCCTCCCCATTTTACTTCAGGCGCATTGTGGATTTGATTTGCTGTTAATAAGGACAATTATGACTAGCTGATGGATTGTACTAGATTTAGTGGCACCATGTGGTACCCCATTTCCCCACAAACTGGTAACAGTATACTGACTGATTTCATTAGTGGGCCTCCCAGGTGAAGACACCATGTGTAGACAGCCATGATATTTATTCCTTTTAAAGGTCCCTAGTCACCACCATGCAAACAAACATTGTAACCATTACTTGAAGGATATTGAAGGTTGTTTTAAATTCGTCATTCCCATATTCCCTCATATTATTCATAATGCCAAGGTGGGATTAATAAACCCCCTAGTAATGGTTAATGTCAACCACTATTTGGGGAATCCTCCATGATTAATAAACCATGGTTTATTAATGCCTCACCAAAGTTCACCCAGAGTTCCTCCGCTCGGGGCGTTTCACGCCTCGGCCACTTTGAAGCCCACACTGTTGTCCGCCAGATCCAGATGCCGCAGCGTGCGATTCACATGCAAGGCTCCGATCAATGCCTCCAGGACATGTGACAGAAAATTGGGATCAACCTTTCTCGTAGAATTGGTTTAAGGAAAAAACTACGCGATTTTCAAAAAAAAAATCGCCTTTCTGTAGATTTTCCTTTCAATCGACACTTGATTCCATACGATATCTATGCGAAAATCAGCCAATCTGGGGCTTTGGATGCTTGGGGGTGCACAATTCGCATCCAATCTGAAGATGGTTTTTGTTATTTTTTGTTGTCTAGGGTCCAGCCTGATTTTCTTTCCAACTCAAAGTTTTTCACAATCTATCCCCATAACTTACAACAACACATCCTTGAACTGCATTTTTTAGAATAGTTTTCCCTAGATATCCCAAGATTCACCATCATTTCATCCAGTTTCTTCCCGTTTGGGTCTGTCTAAAAATGGGATACTCCCAAATCCAAAGGATCCAGAAGATCATAATGTTTACTGCTTCAATGGCAAATTTCAAAACCTTCTCTGGTTTAGATTCAACCACCCAAATATAGATAGTCAACAAAAACACTAGTTACCTAAGTCACCTAAGTCACCAAAGTCAGAATGGTATATATACCAACTTACCATGCAACTCTAGGTATATCCGCAATTTATATCCTCCACTTATTCGGGTTTTAAACGCCAGTCTTAGATACCATCCATTTTGGTGGTCTGCTGCTTTCCGCTCAATTATCCCTATGACCAAGGTTGCGCCCAATTTCATGGAAAGTAGATCACTGATTCGTGACTCAATTGACTCAAGCGATAGGGCTCCTCGTCCAACTTCACTTGTCAAGCTAGGGAGCATCTGCTTTTGATCGATCCAAGCTCTTTTGTGTGCAGGCTGCATGAGTGGCTGCTGAAGGGCGGATTCTATGGCTGCAAGACAGGAAAATGTGGGTCAAGGCAGTCTTGTGCAAGCAGCTTTTATCAGAAGTTTGCCGGGTCCAGATAAAAACCACGGTGATAACAGCTACAGTCTTGCAGCTTTTATCTTAGCCCCATAGTTTGGGTAGTATAACCCCCGAACTAACCGCTCACCTAGATGTGTGCAAAAAAGTGAGGGGAACAGCACCGAAATTTGATGCTTCAGAATTTAGAACAGCCTTTTCCCCAGTGTTTACATCTTTTTGGTTGTTCTTGAATAGCCTTTCTTTGTGGCGCATCCAAACAACCGCCATCCGCATGGCCTCAGCGCCCCGTTGCCGCAACTCATTGCGCGCCAGGTCCAAATGGTGAAGACCCGTGTTGACGCACAGGGCATCCGCCAGTGCCTTTCTCGTCCGAACAAATGGGCTGACGGCGGTGAACATCAACGGCAAATAACTTGGGGTTAACGAACAACGGCAAAGATATATGGGATTGCTGTGGATCAGCAAAGGATGTTAACAAGATAGGCACATTTCTTTAGTTTTGACTTTGACTGAACACAGTTTTTGGCTTTTGGACGACCAGATGATGCGAATTTGATCAACAAGTGTTGCTTTGACTAACGGAATGCAGCCAAGGACATGTCGGTTCACACCGAACAATGGTGACAAAGACACATGTCAACCGCTCGTGAAGAGAAGCCTTTGTATCAATGGATTGGTTCAACGCAATTTACCCTACAACCCTAGAGAGGCACTGCCCGATCAAGAGCAACCTGCTTGCTGAAAAAATCGTGGCCAGCAAGATCAGGAGATAGACGCTCTGATCGCAAGCGCCACATCCGTGNAGAGAGGCACTGCCCGATCAAGAGCAACCTGCTTGCTGAAAAAATCGTGGCCAGCAAGATCAGGAGATAGACGCTCTGATCGCAAGCGCCACATCCGTGGTTGCAGGTGCCGCAAGAAATTGATGCGATCAGTCACATCACGTGGCGGCATTGCCAGCACGCAACCATCCATGGAAAGAGCCAATTTGCGGCGCAGGCCTGCCGGCCCTAAAGCAACAATCTTTCGAGCAAATTCAGCCCGCTCTTGCATCTGCTTTGGGCTGTACTTGCGTTTCTGGGCTCTGGGCAACCATTTGTAACCTTTGGCAAGGAGAAATTTCCGGATGGTTGATAGATCAACAGCCACCNATCTGCTTTGGGCTGTACTTGCGTTTCTGGGCTCTGGGCAACCATTTGTAACCTTTGGCAAGGAGAAATTTCCGGATGGTTGATAGATCAACAGCCACCAGGAAACCATGGTTTTAAGGGGAAAGCAACAATATCTTCAACTGGTAAAATCAACCCGGGTATCAATGGATTGGTTTAGGGCAAAATCTACAATATTCTACAATCTACAGGAAACCATGGTTTTTGCCCCCGGAAGAAAAAGGCTTTCCGGCGTCAAATTTTCCAGGATCCAATGCTAGGATCGGGTCGGGAACTTCTGGTGGGTAGATCTATCATTCAAAATGCAGGGGATGTCCCTTTACCATCCTTTACCAGGACTTTACCAAGCCTGTAGTAAGTGAATTCAAAATGTCAAGTACAATTCAACATGCCAACTACAAAACCAAGTGAAAAGTAAGCTACCGAACAAATCAGCAAACACATAAACAAATATATGAATCTCTGTCTCTCTCTCTCTCTTTCTATATATATATATATAAATAAATATGTATTGGTCTGTGTCAAATATACATGGGCATATGGGTATGGCTCCAAAACCTGGTACTCTGGTGAACAGCAAAATAGATGGCAGACGCCTATTCAATGCTGTTCCCCCAGGCTATGAGTCAAAACCTTGGCACCCTGTTTTGTGGTACCCTAAACTAGTTGACTAAAGGATGTTCATTACCCCAGTCATTAATCAGCTAACATAGTCACCTATTATCTTCATTCAATTTCATCTTCATTCCTATGAAATAGCTAGATATTACCATTACAAGTATTACCATGTATTACCATTGCCAGTACAGTATCACCATAAAAAATTACCATTGAAATTACTAACATCAAAATTACCACTAAATTAACTTCATAGATTTCATATGATTTCATAGCTTTCAACCCATTCCCGTTTCGCCCATTCCAGGTTTCCACATGTTTCCACCATGCCTCCGCCGCCGGGCGCCGCAAATCGTTGCGTGAAAGGTCCAGCTGTGTCAGGGAATCGTTGCCGCGCAAGGCGGTCGCCAGGGCCTGGAAGGAACAACGATGCGCCGGTTGGGATGATAGCTGCAGAAGATTTAAACAGGAAAATCCTCATGTTTACCCTCTGGAAAACCATAGGAAAATGGTGATTTAATGGGAATTTAATGGGATTTATGGGTGATTTACCCTCTGGTAAACGTTTACATAACTATGGAAAATCACCATTTGTAGTGGGAAAATCAACCATCTATGGCAATTTTCAATAGCTATATTAGTTTACCAGAGGGTAATGAATTTCATATGAAACTTCTGAAACCTGAAAAACCACTCAGTATTCAACAGGAATATGATCTTCCAAACCTCAAAAATAAGGGGGTTACATGTGAAATTTAAGGGTTGTAACCGGTGTAACTATTGGGGTGATTTGTCATCATGTGTGTAAGTAAGTCCAAAAGTCAGTAAGTCTGTCGGTCAGTCTGTAAGTACACATAGTCACATAGATATCAACAAGAAACTGTATTGGAAAATCAACCAACAACAAACTGCAATCTCCCCAGGAACAAGGGAATCTACACAATAAATTAAATGATATGAGGTGATTTCATCAATCAAAATCGATTAACTACGATGCCTGAGATCGTTTCTGTTTGTGGGGTCTGGCTATATCCCTGCACTGATGTGTTGCCCATGCTATCCATTGGGGTGCATGAGTAGTCCGGTGGTAAGGAAATGGCTGCCTAGTTGCAAATAAACCAGCAATGTTGGTAAAACAAAAATATACCACCCATATAGTATACCCCCCAAACTAATCATCAACCAACCAACCATCTGTCAATTGTATCCCAGCGTTGCTGGGTGAAATCCCGAAGAGGGTTGAATCAGCTAAATCCTCATTGCATCAAATAACTGACTAAGCATCATTTATCATTGATATCACTGTCACCATGTTTAATGGTGATAAAGATCATATTAGATGGCTAAATCCCTCCAGAATCACCGGCCAACCATGATTCATGAACTACATCATAGATATTCATCAATTATATCCTCATACATACCCATATTATCCCATATTGTATGAATCATAGCATCTATTCCCATATACAGTAAAAGAACCCCCATTTAATCACCAACCATCATTAATCACTTATATCCCCATCTTTGACGATTAACCCCCCCATAAACCTAGGTTGAATCCGAGCATACCCGATTGTACCAACGTTTTTTTGGTTGAATCCCCATTTTTTCGCTGAAGCAGCATGTTTCATAGGCTTCCAAAGAAAATCCTCTCTGCCCAAAACAAACAACACACTCCAAATACGCGTCCCAAGATGTGGTTTCATCCCTTACATGCACCAGGGTTTTTGGGGACGAGGAAAGGGATTATATCCCTATTGATATTCCATCGATATCCCCTTTGTGTCCATATTGATCCCATTTTAATCGCATGTATTTCCCATATATTTCCCATATATTTCCCATGACATCCCATTGAATTCCATATATGTTCACTATATTTCCCATATATGTTCCATCAACTCCCAAATACATTTCCAAAAAAATCCCATGGAATTCTCCATGTATTTCCCATGAAATCCCATGAATTCCTCCATCAAAAAACCCATAAAATCCCATAAAAACCCCATGAATCATCATAACCTCCCATATACTAAACATCAAAAATCCGCAAAAATCCCATGTCCACAATCCGATGTCCTAAATCCCATGTCGCTGAAAAAAGCCGGCCATGTCCCACCTCCGCTCCCTCATCCCCGAGGCGGTTGATACCCAAATCCAGTCGCTGGAGCTGCTGATCTTTCAAACACGCAGCTAACACCTGCCACGCCCCGGAAAATCAGCACGTTTCATGGTGATTTCATGAGATTTTTTCGGAAATGTATGGAAAAATTATGGATTTCATGGTGATTTCATGGGAATTGCTTTGCGAAGCTGGTGCAAACAACACCAATATGCTGTTTAATAAGGATAGAAACCAAGAGACTGATGGAATGAGGGAGAACGTGGGAGAACGTACAGTATAAGTATTATAATCACATAGAGGTTTCCTAAAATAGGGGTACCCCCAAATCATCCATTTATAGATGGATTTTCCATTATAAACCATCCATTTTTCAGGTTTCAGAAGTTTCATATGAAATTCATTACCCTCTGGTAAACTAACAGTTCGCTATTGAAAATGGCCATTGAAATAGTGGATTTTCCCATTAAAAATGATGATTTTCCATAGCTATGTTAGTTTACCAGAGGGTAAATGGTGTCTGGTCAACTCAATGATAAACCATCCGAAAGTGGGAAACATACATGCTATAAACCTCCAATCTGGGATGGTTTGCAACCCATTTCTGGGGAAATGAAACTACTGCAGCCCACCAGCATGAGTTCTGAACCAACCAAGAAAACAGATACAAAAATAGAGACTTGACAAATCTTGACAAGCTACAAAAGCTACAAAGAAGGGATGACCATGGATGACTTTGAGAGTTTGATAGGAAACCGTAGACATTCACCATGGAGATGACCCACCATCAGAAACTGAGGTCGTTGTGACCATGTCGCCATGTCCATGGCTGAGATTGGCTGAAACAGTGGTGGGAGCCATGAAAACATGGGATACATGGCGAGATCATCAATATGGATACATGACCCTATACCCTCCAGTCAAACACGGCTAGCTGGGAAATCCTCTATAAATGGAGGTTTTTAGCTAGGAAAATACCCTATGGGTATACAACTTGTGAATATGTATGCAGGGTGAATGTCAATCAAAATCGCTCAAACAAAATCAACATATCCTGTAGTCAATTGGGAATATTGTCTCAGAAACGTAGGAAACATTAGGAAACATAATATCGAAGTTGAAGCTTTAAGAGACTAGAACTTCTTGGTTTCTGTTTATTCCCACAAAATGGCAGCCATATGCAAACGTTTGCTGGTCAAAGAAACTGGCAATGGCGAAGGCTAAGCTGCCAACTCATGTTTTCCATATCATAGAGGTTTGTCCAAAATTCTTGCATCGCGAAATCCAAAGGCTTATCCTCATTTCTTCCTTTGACTCACAATTCTATCCCATGTGCTCATGACATCCCCATGATGTCACCATCAATTCATCAGAAACAAAAATGTTCGGCCATTGGGGGATGATTACCCACACATACACATCAGCGATCATCTATGGTGACGTCACGTTGACGTTGATCTACTTCATTCAGATTCATTCAAGAAGTCACCAAGTTCAAGAAGTTTATACAAATCCCATGGTGTACATGCCTGTGCATCCAAATAACATGTACACATTCGCTATAGACCGTCTGGGAATGACCAACCATTTGAACAGAATCTTGAGAAACGGAAGATCATCGAACAATTTCTGGACCATACCATAGCAAACTGTCGGTCATTACTAGAGGGTATGTTGAATAAGTTATCCAGATTATGTTGATATGTAAGCCTGTTATGTTGATCCCATTATTTAATTTATTGAGGTTATTGCACTTCCCTGAAAGTCCCATGACTTATTTTACGCACCAGTTTGTAGTGATAATCCAGAATTACCCTGGGAATGAAATATGATCACTGAGCCACTGGGATTGTCCGTGTTGACCATCTGGTGATTTCACATAGCCATGGAATAGCTGGCGAATTTTGGATGATTTCCCCAGCTAGAAACCTCCATGTATAGGGGATTTTCCATGGCTATGTTAAATAAGCAGAGGGTATATATGGTGATATAAATATTACTTGGTTTATAGATGATTTATGATGATTTATAGTGATTTACCTATCAAAAATGGTGGTTTTCCATGGCTACGTTGAATAACCAGAGGGTAATCCCATTCTCCAACAATGAACTCATCATCAGCGTCGCCTCGGCGGCACTTTCACGCAGGTCGTTGCTGGTCAGATCCAAATGCTGCAAG
This sequence comes from Symbiodinium sp. clade C Y103, assembly GCA_003297045.1. Classification (NCBI taxonomy): domain Eukaryota; class Dinophyceae; order Suessiales; family Symbiodiniaceae; genus Cladocopium; species Cladocopium sp. clade C. Next base: position 60,352 of record BGPT01001928.1, read on the forward strand.
CTGCTGGGCAAGGCGAAAGCCAGAGCCTGGCGCGGAAGTTACCATGATTTTGCTATGAGTTGGGGCCGTTGGAAGATTACCCTCTGGTAAACTAACATAGCTATGGAAAATCAACAAGTTTTTAATAGGAAAATACCCACTATTTCTATGGCCATGTTCAATATCAAACTGTTAGTTTACCAGAGGGTAGTTAGATATCACAGTTTCCACATATTTCAGTGGAACATGCCCATAACTTGGCGAAATACAAGGACATTTAAGACGACCAAGGTTTAAGTGTTAACTGGAGTGCAAGACTGTGTGGGTGTTTAGGGTCTTTATTCAATTTTTGCGGGTTCACTTTTTAGGGCTGGTTGACTCCCCATGAATACACAACCAGCAGCAGAAAGTGAATTATGGGGATAACCTGGGCTCATGCGTACAAGGCCATTAAAAAAATAAAACGATTTTTCATGCAAAACAAGTTAGTGGGATAACCTATTCCATGGATCAAGTTGGTTCCGACTGTGGTTTGCAACCAATCGGGAAGAGCATCCAAGAGGGCAGAGTGGAACGAACTTTTTGTATGATCATCGGATACGTCGAAGCGGAAAACCCACAGGACCAGTTGGAGGTTTCCCAAACTGGATAAAAATGGTGGTGTCCCTAAATTCAATAGGATTTTCCATTATAAACCATCCATTTGGGGGATCCCGCATTTATGAAAACCCCCATTTGTTTTGGGGCCAAAAAAACTCACATGCTGATTCAACAAGACAACAACAATAGCCATGGGTTTTTGAACCTACAAACTCCCAGATGAAATCATTATTTTCATGGGTCGCTGGACCTCCTTGTGGCGGGTGAATTTCTGAACGATGAGGTAGCTATATGGCTGTGAGTCAAAACCCTGGTACCCCAGGCACCCACAAATAGCTGGTTAACGAATGGTTATTCCCCAAAATGTGGTAAGTTCATAGCCCATCCCCGCATATAATTTATCCGTGTATGGACTCATGACAAACAAACGAGCCTCAGCGCCCTTGTCTTTGATGTTGTTGAAGGGAAGCCTGGGTGTTCGATTTCAACGAGGAGTCAGGTGATCAGTCACCTGAAAAAAAGGAATCATCTCGAACAATCTCATAACTATCAAATTTTAGTCATTGATCAGGAAATATAAGATCAGTATCCCATCAATATCCCACTATACTATCCAATCTTTTCATACTTGTATATCCCATTGTATATTGTATCATTAACTAATTGTATATACATGTATATACTATCTCATTGTATCCCATCGATATTAATTCTCGACTTATACCGTATCCATTCTATCCCATCACTGCGGAGTTTCTGGCTGTCCATCCACGACCACGTTTCGGAAACCATCAGCGCTGCCAAAGTGCAGGAGCTTCTGGAGCCGAGTCGTTTGGTTCAGCCGGAAGCACTTGGCCAGCTCCTGGGAACTTCGGAACGAACTTCATGGGTTTTGGATGGTTTCCGGGAAGAAAACACCTCCGCAAAAGGAAAAAAAAGGCGTGGTTCATGGCCGATTTAAATCGATGAGTTATGGTGAGTTACTTGTTAAACATGGTGATTTTCTATAGCTACGTTAAATTACCAAACGTGGGAAACCCATGTGATACAATATATATGATTGGAATATTCATGGGGATATCGGGTCATACGCTCTAATCCTTTTCCCCATTGCCAAAGGGACATATTTTTCTTGCTGAAAAAAAACAATTTGAATTTGCAGTTCATGCACAGCCGCAGTCGGTGGTATTTTGCATTACTTCAAGGTCGCCAACCGCTTTATCCTCCAACAATTTAACATCTAGATTATCCGATTATCCTCCACAATGCCTGTGAGACTGGGAGATGTGGATAGTGAAGGTTATGGATGCCCTCTGGTAATCAAACATCGCAATGGACAATCCTGAATTTAAAGATTAATTTTACACAGTTTTCCAATCTAAATCCCATTTACATGAGAATTCCCGGCCCTGCAAAAGGTAATCAACTCCCTAAGTATCTAAGTAGTCTGCTCTCAAACACCACGGCTCCGGCATACATAACTTGTCACTGTTGGTCGCTGTGAGGTCGCAATCATCACACTTTCATCTTTCATCACAAAGGAAACATATGGAGGTTTCCTAAAATAGGGGTACCCCCAAATCATCCATTTCAATAGGATTTTCCATTATAAACCATCCATTTTTGGGTACCCCCATTTTAGGAACATAAAAACTGCGATCTTACCATATGTCACCCATAAGCACACAGATCATGAACAACATCACCAAGCCAAACAAAACACACTAACCAAACGAGGAATTGAACAACCACAATTGTTCATTCCAGATACACTCCGACTGGACCAACAAAAATTAGGAACTTGCAAACCAACAAATACTGTATCTGACAAGAACAGCGGGTGAACAAAATGAATGATTTGATGATTTGGGTATAAGTGAATATATGTCAAAATTAAGTACCCCAATACTTAGGACTCAAATCTGTGGGCGCCAGGGTCTTAGATCTTGACTCATTCCCATTGGGGCATATTTGGGCTACATCGCTCACTCACATAGTATCTCACCATACCTAGGTGTCATCTTTGAACATGACAATCAAAGTGGGACATCGCCCTCACCCCCTTCAAAAGTCATGAGAATCAATTGCTACTCATAACTTTTACTTTAGATCAATGTGGCTACCATGTGTCATGATGTGTGTATGTGTGTATCTTGTGTGTCTAATATCATCATTGTAAAGTTGGTGGGCCATCTGCGATTATTTCTCAAACAAGTATGGGTCAATTCATTGTCATGGAAGGATCATGAAAATTCGATGGTTCCTGGCCCACAAAAATTGCTCAAATCATAAGTGGATCAAAACACCTGAACTTTGGACCCATGCCCAAATCAAGAAATCATCAGTATCTTAGTGTATAGCCTCCTGTAAACTAAGATAAATATGAAAAATCACCCATGTATAGATGATTTGCCGACTAAAACAAAGGTGATGTTCAATGATTAGCTATGTTGCTTTACCAGAGGGTACATCCTTGGTTAATGGTAGAATTCCTTCAGAGCTGCTATGATCCACCAAATGCATTCCAACCCGAGACTTTTCCGATCCTCTGCGCCCTTGTAGCCGATGCAATTGTTGCCCAGGTCCAAATGGATTAAGGTTTGGTTTCTTCTCAAAGCTTTGCCCAACACCTGGACAAACACACCGATCTCATGGTGTAACGGTCACATATCCAACAACATATCCCCACTATCTCCCCCTAAAATGGTTGGTTTGATCCTTTGAAGGTCGAAATCCAAGAAATCCAAACACGGGTGACAACGAAGATTGCTTCAATATAGTCCATAAAATACCCGAACTGTATCCCCATTAGCCATTAGCAATTGATATACGATTTCCCATGGCTGGAAATGACCATGGTGACACTGCTGGACACTGAAGCACCAATATTCCCTCCACTGGTTGATCATTAATTTCCTGTGAACACGGCCGGAATTGGAGGGCGTATACTATACTGTACAAATACGAATACTAAATACCAGTACATACCAATACTAATACTATATCATACTATGCAATCATGTGCTATACTACTCTACTATACTCTACTCTACTCTACTCTACTCTACTATACTATACTATATCCGATAAAACCGTTTTATCAGATATAGTATAGTATTACAGCACATGATTGCATAGTATAGTACAGTATTGGTATTGGTACTTATTATTCGTATTTGTACAATATAGTATGCCCTCCAATTCTGGCCGTGTTCACAGGAAATTAATGATCAACCAGTGGATGGAATACGGCGCCCAATTTTCAGGCAACCCCGAGCTCGTTAGCGTTGGAGTATCCACTGACAGAATTCATAAACTTCCTTGGCAATGGCACTATGCCACCCAAAAACATTGTATAATACCGCATCTATATATGGATATAATATATATATATATATACAGATATTTGCATAGACTTTTACATCGTGTCCGAGCGTAAGTATGTCTACTTGCATTGACGCAAACCAAGATTCAGATCATTCTTTTACAGTTATCCATACAGGTGCTTAAGTCAATGTAAATCCATCGAAATCCACTGACTATCCCTCAAAAAAAACACATATTTCCTTTGAATATCTTTGAATCATCATCCACGTGGATTATTTTCTACTTCAACAAGTCTACGTCTGACCATTTTAGATGGATTAATCCATAATTTCCTTCTGATTCCCCATTTGGCCATTTTGGATGATTCATTGGTCAATAAAGATACCCTCTGGTTTTTCAACATCGCCATGGAAAACCACCATCGTTGATAGGTAAATCATATTCAATCATCATAAATCATCTGTAAATATTATAAATGGGCCATTTTCCATGGCTATCTTAAATAACCAGAGGATATATTTTGGATCATCCATGATTCCCCATGAGTCCCCGGCGTCATGGCGACATCGGATTACTCCGCGCGCCTCAGCGCCGCGGAAACCCAGCTGGTTGTGATCCAAAACCAACTCCGTCAGCTGCCGGTTCTGCTGCAAAGCTTCTGCCAATGCCTGTGGGCCACGGTGGGCCACGGTGTATGTTGTGAATAGCCTCTGGTAAACTAACATATCTATGGAAAATCACCATGCTATTAATGGGAAAATCCACTATAAACGGCCATTTTCGATAGCTATGTTAGTTTACCAGAGGGTAGCTGATCAGGATATGTTGGTGTTTTTCTTGTATATAAACTACTGTAGAGGGTTTACTTGGCTGGTGTATGATCAATCTGAATCTAGTTTCCTATACTAAAGACATCTGACCAATCATGGTACATCCCAACAACAAACCGATATTTTCAAAACGATGTGCACCACCCATTTTTGATGTTATTTTGGAAAAGTTTATGGTTGGCTTTACGACATTTATAGACATTTAATTGTGGGTGAAGAATACCATTTCGCTTAGATTTCAGCTGACCTTCTCATAGCGTTCCCAGTAGGTTTTGGGCTAACTACCCTCCGGAAATGTAAGATGCTTGGAACCAAATAATGATTTAAAGATATATTTACCACAAAAAACCGAGTGAACCTACTTAAAAACCAACTTAGCTAACTCTTGGACCCCACCTTGGACCATATCATATCAAGGTGGTTACATATATATATATACACATACATACGTATACATACGTATACACATACATACGCATCCCATTAGATTCCGATTCCAATCATATCCCAATCACATCCCTATTCATCAACCTGAATCTACGCCAAAAAAGACCTTTTCATTTGGTTAGAGAGCCCCTCCCCGGAATACCTTCATGAGAGAGGCTCGTAGCGGTTCAGCGCGCTGGGCTTTCCCAGCTGGGACTCATGCTCTTTGGCCTCGGATGGCTCGCACACGGCGACGATATTCTGCTGCATTGTGCAGCCGATCAGCCCATCGCCAATTCACCCTCTGACGATCTATCTGCCATTGTGTCGTTCCTGAAAGATCCAAGTTCACAAGCTGTCGATTGCTAGAAAGGTACTGTTTCACCAGCACCAACACGTCACGCTGTCTCGGTATACAGGGTCGCAAGAGAAGACCTGTCGTAAAACAAGTTTCACCAAGCCATGAAACATGCAATTTCTTGCCAGTGGATTCCCAAACAATCCCATGATAGGGGCCATTTGAAAAAACCTATCCCATATCATTATATCGTAGGTTCATAGATTGACTTCCCTATTGTGGTTTATTATCATAGTTTATTATAATCCCCAGTAACATAGGCAGTCTAGTTTTCAGTATGAACCAATCAACCAGGGTATCTTTAACCCAAATCACTGTATTATCCATCACCATCCCATATTGTTTCATTATTATCTCATATTATTTCATGACATTATCCTATAGTTTCACATATCTTTTTCCCCCACCGCCCTGGCACCTCAGCGCCCTTCGCGCTGATGTGGTCATGCGCCAGCACCACTTGTCTCAGTGAGCAGTTCCGCTGTAGAGCCAGCGCTACGGCCTGATGTTTTGCGCATTTCATGGGCTGATTGACCCATCCAAATGGCTATTCTATAAGGGTACACCCCCAATAAATGTTACATTATGGCTTTATGGGATATAAATGGGATAGGCAAGTTGATATGATATCAAGCAGGGTCAGTAAAACAAGGCAATTTTAAGAGGCAAAAACGATGATAAACAATGACTAACCAATGGATTTAGGGGTTCCCAATCTTCAGACAAACCCAACCAAGGGATACCAAGGGGGTATCTTAACATTTCTTGAGCCTCAAAGTGAGGATACTCATTTGCCGTCATGTGGATTGTGCTTGTTGGGGTCCACGAGTCTACACGCCCATTCCCACCCCAGAGGGTTGAAGCAAATGGTGAAGCTGAAGAAACACATGGTTTGAACCAGCAAAAATTGGCACTTTACCAGGAACAAGTTGGAACGAACAAGCTGGAATCGAGCAATACAGCTGAACCAAAAAAAATGGAGGATTTGACGTCAAGTTTGGGTTAACCATGTTTTTTTAGGGGACAAAGCACCTTTGAAACCAACAAATGCACCTCTTTTCCGGTTTTTTAAGAGACCTGTTGTGGGGTTAATCACCAAGGCCGAAAGGTGACATGTCAAACCCCTAGACCAAAAAACAAAAGGGACATTGAAAAAAAAACGGGCGGTGAAATTTGGGGAGTGGATGGGACTGGAAATTCATGTCGATGTTGATGAGCTTTTGATGCAATCAGGTTCGATGATCCTCTTCAGAGAGCTTTGTGTCTCTTGGTGGATTTGTTCAAGCTCACATGATTTGGTACCCCTGTAGCTGAGGCCCTCACATCTAACACTTGGGCAACTGCGATAAAACAACATGCGTCGCCGCGTCTTTCAAATTTCAATTCCACAACTCAACACCACTGCATAGCAACAGGTGTATTATGATGTATTATGTTGTATCCTGAAAATTTCAACCCTCCCAAGTCGTAACCATCCAAGACAATGTAGTAGAGATACAACATCATGATCTCCGAGCGATTGACCTAACTCGGATTCATGGTGGATTTGTCACTGCAAATCCTGTCATTGTTGCATACTCAAGATTGAAAGATCATTCTCCAAGTGTTCTAGAGTTTCCTAGAGTTTCATGGCTCATGTATTAACTACCCTTCCCACATGATCTACAAATAGTGGCTTCTCCACCTCTATCTGGCTGAATTACAATAATTGCCTAACCTGAAAATAGCTGAAACTTGCGGCCATTTGGGGATGATTCCCGATGTATACATATATTTACACCATTATAAACCATCATTCCAATGGCGTCAAGACTTAAGGTCATGATCAAATTCATACCGGTAGAGATATCCCAATCATATCCCAAGTATATACCTACTGATTTTGTGTACAAGTCCCCATTCCCATTTTAATCCCATGAAATCCCTATAAGTCCCTATTGTTCTTGGTTAAAAGTATCTAGAAATCCCTATTGTTGTGAGCTATAGATCCCATTGAATCCCATTAAATCCGATTCAGCCCCTATTACCCTATCATACATATATGTAGAATTATATAAATCCATCCCATAAAATCTCATGAAATCCCATTAAATCGTGAAATCCCAAGTCTATCCCTATCGTAAGTTAAACGTCCCATCAAAATCCCATGAAAAATCCGGTAAAACTCCCACTAAATCTCTAGTGTTGTTGGTTAAAATCCCTATGCAAACATGAAATATCCCCATGTTACCACGGAGGCTACCCATCTTTCGCCTGTGCGAAGATATCGCCCCCCCGGCACTCGCTGCAGCGCAGCGAGTGCAGCTGACGCAGGCTGCGCGTAGAATCCAGGGCCTCCAAAAACGGTGCTTCTACCAACCGAAATGGGCGATATGTTTCCTTAGAATCATTACACTATATTATATGGTTTAAGTATGAGTTATATTATAAATGGTTGATCTCGGGTTTTATAAGCGTATGCTTTTATGGGTATGTATTTGGGATATGAATGATAACATTTTACGGAACGTGTAACCTATGATTTTCGGTGTGTCTGAAAATGGGCTATACATCAAACTAACAATTTGAATAGAGAACATGATGATTGATTAACCAGTGGTTTTGGGGTACCCCATTTATCGATTTTAAGACAAACCCAAATGGGGGTTTAAAATCGACAAACATGGGGTGGTGACTACTTAACTTTACTTAACCAGTTCGTTAACCAACTTGGGATTTCACTGACAAAACGCGAAAGACTGAGGGGAACCGGGGATGGCCATGCATTGCGCCAGTACCCGCGACCAACGTTTAGCCACGGAAAAAATGGAGGGTTTAACTAGTTCACCAATAAAGATGCAGATTTTTCACCGACGTCACTTGGGATTTCACCAACGTCATGGGACTTTTGGATAGTTGTGTAACTGGACAAGGGGGGTAACCACTCATGCAGATCTAACCAACTTGGGATTTTAAACCAACAAGAACTGGGGTGTGTACATACATACTTATTCATAACGACAATTTAAAACACGTCATCTACGCTTGGGATAACTCATAAATCCAAAAGGCATCATTGGAGAATAAGGATATTTACCGGTAATCAAACATAGCTATTGAACATGGCCATAGAAATAGTGGATGTTCCCATTAAAAATGGTGATTTCCCCATAGTTATGTTAGTTTACTAGGGATATTTACCAACAAACATGCTTGACCTTACGATCTTACCCCAGCAAGGTTCGACCTAGTGTTCTGTAAAATTTGACACCACAACTTGGGGTCCTGGAATCCAGTAGTCAAAACATCCCACTGACACGCAATATATATATACATATACACAGTCATATATATATATATATATTATATGTATCAATATAGTCACATATCAGGATCCATATTAATCAGGATCCATATTAAATTCGGGGATGGTTACATATACCAAACATATTCTGGACATCGCATTCTGTATCATTCATATATGGGTCTGAAAATGGGGTATCCCACTTAAATGGCCATTTCATAGGGAAAATGATGATACCCTCTGGTAAACTAACAGTTTGCTATGGAACATCACCATTTTTAATGGGAAAATCCACTATTTCTATGGCCATTTTCAATAGCAAACTGTTAGTTTACCAGAGGGTAAACCTTTGGATTTGGGGGTAATTTTCAGACAAAGCCATGGCCATCGCCCATGGCCCTTCCCGAGGCGAAACCTCACCCAATTTCTTCGCTCCTGGTGCCAAATATCCCAAGCAACTGGGGATCCGTCCAAAGGCTCAAACGAAATTGGAGGGCAACATGTGTAAATGATGGCAAAAATCAAGAAACAAATAGAAACAGTTTCAACATGACACATGGCAAGTGAGCTCATGGTCCTTTGGTACCATGGATCGCCCTACTTAGCCGGAGTTCTGTCAGAAGGGTGAAATTTGAGGATGCTTTTGCTGAACCGGAGCTGGCCCATGCCCAATCCTTTCCTGCGACACACCAACCTTGAAAACCTGGTTTAAAATTGGACCATTGGATCATATTGGATCTATTCATTTTGGGGGCCGATCTCGTGAAATCCCATGTTAGATCTTCACCAGAACAAAAAATGGTCGGAGCGTAGGAAAGCAGGGCATTGGAGTTTGGGCAAGTCATGGGCTATCAGGAACATGGGTTTGTCTGAATCTAGGGCGCCCCTAAATCCATTGGTCAAGCATGATTTTCCCTATTAAATGGTTTTAATCCTTGGTATACTCCATTTTCCGACAAATCCCCATAAACCCCTGATTTTTTCTATGGTTCTCTTCGGGCCGGCAAGTCTTTACACCTGATTTTGCTGCGTGAATCTACAACAAATGAGACCTTGGTATCCAAAGTTTTCGGCCAAGTATTGAAGGACACCAAATCTGTGGAACATCGACTTGTGCGACTTCACCCACATTGTCCCCAACCTAGAATGATACCCAAATGAGAACTACACCACTGAAATCAGGGTGGTTTCCCTTTCCAACATGGCCAGTGAGGTCACAAAGGTGATGTCTCTTTACCCAAGTACCGCAAGGGACAAATTCCGGAGCCATGGCATTCCTTCGTCTTCAAAGTAGCACTTGCGGAGAGTGAGCGACACCAAACTCTTGTAGTGATGCAACCCAGCCTGCTGGCGGTGTTACTCATAGCGGCGAGCATGGTCAGACTTGAAGACCCAGGGGACGGCATTTTTTGGGCTATGTCTTTGCTGTACCAACCATCAATTCTTTCTTGCCTTCGAAACTTGAGGATTTTCGTTGATTATTTTGGGATGGTTCAGTTTCAAAACCTACCATAGACCCATAATACTTACATACATGTAGAGCAGCACATTGATGTTGATGGCAGGTTGTAAGAACTTGCCATGTTCTATGCATGCTAAACATGTTTCAGCCTGATTTTTCATTGTTTTTTTTAAAAACAAGACCAGCCAACGAGCCCGAATGCAGTCACATAAAACACGTTTGTGAAATAAATCACATTATTTCAACAGTCTTGTACTCCCTTGGTATCTTTTATCCACATCATTTGTTCGTCACAAATATTTGTTCTTTAAACGTCAAGCTGTTGGACAGCTTCATTTCTGTTGGTGAACTCGCCTGTTTCACAGAAAGGGAATGATCACATTGTTCAAATATCATCTACATTATTCATCATTATTCTACATTTCAAGTGATTTTTAGATTGATACTTCCCGTTCCAATCCATTTCTCCAGAATTTTCAGTTCTAGATCTTTGCAAAATCATGTTTAAAATTAAACACCATCATTTTTATTCATTCATTTCTAGTTTGTTTCATTTACAACCCCTCCAAAAAACGAACAACATCATCCTTCCAAGGAGTCACCCCCCAACAAACCTCCTGAAAAACATGCAACTTGGACCCCAGCCCAGGATCCCCCCAGTGATCTCCCGAGCGGACCGCCAGAATTTGCAACTCGCGATCCGGCAGGCGCTCTTGGATCAAGGCTTCGCAGCTGGCCGCCTTCTCCTGGCAGCTGGGACTGCGGACCGCAGATGCCGGTCACATTCTTCGGAGAAATCACCGATATGATATGATATGATATGATTATATATATATGATTATATATGATTGTCATCACAAACTAGCATTCTTGTCGTCGTCGTCATCATTCATTGATTTGTGCCAACAATGGACTCATTGTCATGATATATCTGCCAACAAAAACATGAACAGGGCCATGGACACCATGCATAACATCTACAATGACTGCACCTTTTGATCTCCTCTGGGATCTGGCGAAACTTCTTTTGGCGATGGATAAAACTTCCAAGTGCGCAAGTTTTCATACCAAACTAGCTTGTGCTTATGGATACCGGGTTCATTCGTTCCCCAAGAAAACATGGTGGACTTGCAGTTTTTGATCCAATTAGCAGCTTACTATTCAAGGGCTTTATAGGTATCTTGATCCATCCCATTCCTGCTTTTCGACTGGATCAGCCCCGAAGAGGCTGAAATGGTGAAACATCTTTGACATCAGCCAGTAGCACATACTATCCAGTGTTTTAAGGTATCTATCATGATCATTCAGTTCTAACATGTTCTAACCCATGATTATGATTATGATCATGATGATTATATGATTATTATTCTAACTAATCTTGCTGTTGAAATCATCGTTAGTTGCCATTTGCATTTTCATTGATTGGTTCTCCCCAATCTTATTATTGGCCGCCTTCCCAACAAAAAACAGGCTAAACAATGATCAAACGATCATAAAGGACCCAATTACATCAACTAATGGTCATTTTCACTGATTTCATTGTGGAATTCATTCCTACGAGTGAATCTCTTTGGCATATATTAATTCAATTCAATTCCTTTCATTTTTTGAATTTTCCCCAAAAACGGTCAAACATCAAGTCACAATTATCAATTTTTAGTGGTAATCTCCATGAAAATCCCTATTCTATGCCCACGGTCCAATTTTCGATGGCAAATCAATGTGAGCAGTGCGACCTAAACCCGAAACGTCGTCCCTTCAAAAACTGCTTGGTCAAGAATGGGAATCCCCGTTGTGATAATCCAAATTCTAATCACCAGTATGTAAGGATATAGAAAGGGTTACCCTCTGGTAAACTAACATAGCTATCGAAAGTGGTCATTTATAGTTGATTTTCCCATTGAAAATGGTGATTTTCCATAGTAAACTGTTAGTTTACCAGAGGGTACACAAATTCTCATAGTATCCCAGAACTACTGGAGTCATCAACCAACCCATCATCCGCTCCAGAAAGACTCTCTTCTGCAACTTCATCACTGCTTTCAGATCCGAGCGATGCGTAAATCTCAACATGTCCTGAGAGCAGTCGCAGCATTGTTCGTTGAATGAAGCCGAGCCAGTGGCGATGTAGTTTTGGAGCCCGGCATAGGGATGGCTGGATACATTAGTTGGGGGATTTGAGGAAAATGGTGATACACTGTGCATATTTGTTTTGGGTGTGCCTGAATATTGGAGATTTACTGACCACATATAGCAATCTTAAAGATGGAAAATGATGATCAACCGGTGGATGTGGTATCCCGTTGTCAGCCAAAGCCGGTTGGGAAACAGGAGGTTTGAACAAACACCTTGATGATGGCTAAGTATTGTAACTGTCAATCTTAGCAATCCTACCAGCAAAAGCTCAACAGCACCCGACCATGGTGGAGAAAAACCAATAGAGCCCATGCCATAGATCATGGCACAGGGCAGCCGCAGGGTCTTTGAAATTGATCCCTTCTTTGGGGGTAACATCGCATTTTTTCAGCATTAAATCACCATTAGATCGCCATTAAGTCACCATAAACATCCCACAAAACAACAGGCTAAGTGGCTAATGTCAAGGTGGGATTAATAAACCATGGTTTATTAATCATGGAGGATTCCCCAAATAGTGGTTGACATTAACCATTACTAGGGGGTTTATTAAACCTGCCTTGATGTTCCGTTGAATGGTCCGAGCATCTGAGCTGGCTTGCTCCCGAAAGATCTCAGGTGGCATAGCCACTTTGCCTTGCGGGACTCATGGAGGATACACTTGGTGAGTTGATGAAGAACTTGCTTCGATCATTTCTGGAATCTCGGCTTTGACATGGCCAAAAATGGATTCGTTTTCTTGGAATGCAGTGGTATTTATGTAAAGTAGACGAATGTTATGGATGTCATAGGCTTTGACCCATCCCTATATTGGTGAAATCCGTTGGCCCCCGGTAAATCTTACGACATGTCTCAAAGTGAGCGACAACAGCTGAGCAGCTCCTGACTTGGAATCAGGCCTATGTTTGAGTAGCATCTTCATTAACATCATGTAAGGACTTTTTTTCTATAGATCTTGAACCCAGATAAATCCTTTCAAAGTAGATGTGTGATCCAAACAAATCATAGCCAAACCATATTTGAAATTGATTGAACAGACAACTTGGCTGATTGCATGGAGTGTTCAAGTATTGGAACCCCAACAATTGGCCAAACAAGGGGGGATGTCGGAATGAAAACCTAGGTTTCTCAACTGGTCAATCTTCAACCCCAAAACTAGGATTCCAATCTTTAGTTTCTATCCAATTTTAGATACAGTATTCCTCAAAGATACATGAATCATGAGCCCAGTTGAGAATGGATAGTCGAAGATCACTGGCTGAGGGGACTGCACAGTCAATAGGCAATACTCCGTTTGGAAACCCGGCTCAACTGGACAAACAATTTCCTGGACAGCAACCCACAAGGTTGGCAGAAGGTGGACAAAAATGTCATCCCTAGTTTCTTGGTTCCGTCGTCTTTCTTTTGGGGGGGAAGCAACTTCAACTTTCTAACAGATCTGAACAATTCCCCATTTGTCGCTGATTTTCCCACAAAGTCTCCGCACTTTTTTTTGCGGGATTTTCCATTGCCATGCCTGAAGCCGAGTTTTCTCTCTGGGGCTAGTTGCAATTGTAGAACTCTGGGTCTGCGTCATTTTTTTCATCTCTCAAGTCGCCTGGCGCAGGCAATGCAACTGGATGTGTGTTTTCGAATGGAACATGACACATATGCCGATAAAATTGGTTGAACATTCCATTCGCTACTTGGTTTCCCCCACTGATCATTTCCGGCTTGGCTTATGCTAAACTCCAATTGCTCTGGTCTCGGTAACTAGTTGTCTATGGTGGGTCTCCATCCCCATGTCCCATCACCAGCATATTCTGCACCAGTTTTGAGTTGCTTCATGAACAAACGGCAACAAACACCTTTCCACCGGAAACCATCAAAACATATCAAACCAGTAGCAAGATGCACCAACTATGGACCATATTCCCAACCAAAAGCATCTAGAGCTTCTTTATAAATCGACCCAACAAAAAAACATACACTGGTCATCATTAATTAATCATTAATCTACATTATATGGGGAAAATCGGGGAAAATCCCAAGCGTCCTCCACCATTCCCCCACCTCCATCCTCCTCCATCTCCACACTTCGTCCTTCGTGTCCCTCATCGATCCGACGTGAGCTCTCGCTGGCCCCGCGCATTGTAGACCACTCTGTCTCCACCCGACACCAGCCGCGCAAGGTGAAGGGTACCAGGTTCAGGTGGAGGAAACCGCAAGAGGGGGAGCTACCTGCGTGGCCAAACCCCTTGTTGAGGGTCAATAAAGAAACACCAGGTTGAACCCAACAAAACAGGTTGTGAACATGTGAAAAAAATAGCAAAACAAGGTGTTAAAGCAGCACAATAGGATGTTCTTGAGGTGTTGCAGCAGCAATAAACGTGGCAAAGATGAGTACTTGTGCAGCAACAATGGGGATGTAACTGTTCGTTTCTCAAATTTCTGCAGCAAGTAGACAAAATAACATCAAATCACCAAAGTTGATTTTCCTCCCAGATTTTTGGCTCTTGAATCACTTGAAGATTCAACAAGCACAACGGCGCCCAGGTGCATGGTGGATGCTGATGCACCGTGCGCGACTGGGACAAGGGCACATGCGCCAAGTCTCCGGATGGTCCGTGGAAGACCAGGAGATCCTCCTGGCTACGCAGTGGATGCCTTGTTTCGGGGTGTGAGGTGTGGCCGGAGATTTCGGGTACCCTCTGGTAAACGTTTACATAACTATGGGAAATCACCCTTTTTGAGGGGAAAATCCACTATAAATGGTCCATTTTCAATAGCTATGTTAGTCCACCAGAGGGTAAGTTCTGATGGTTGAAAGCCGAGTTGAAAGCCGACTTTTCCGCATGCCAGATCTTCAAATGCAGGCATTTCCGTGACTTTTTCTCACGCTCCTATGCTCAAAAATCCATGTGGAATCTTTGGCCGAAACTCAGCACATCATCTTGGCTCCACTGGGTAAAACTGCCTAATTTGGTTTGGTTGGTTAATACTTTTTGTTGGCTTGGGGATATGAGTCGAATCCCCATGGCTTCATCTCCATCTTGACCCCCAGTTGAACCATGGCTGCTAAAGCTGCAACGTCATTCCATGCGATACTGGCTGAGTACTTGGAGGATCACCCCACGGATTCGTGGATTATCCCATTTATACATGGGTTATAACCCCAGTTGCTAAGCAGTTACTAAGTGGGATGATCCTCCAAGTACCCTCTGGTGAACTAACATAACTATGGAACATCACCATTTTTAATGGGAAAATCCACTAGAAATGGCCAGTTTCAGTAGCTATGTTAGTTTACCAGAGGGTAATAGAGATTCCCAGTTCATGGATGATGATCATCCCCAATATACCCCCCAAACAAATCCTCAACCAACGCTCCCATCCAAAAGGCCAGTGGCGCCCCATATTCAGCTAAGTCGGTTTGTAACTAGTACAACCAATTAGGGAACTGAATTGGCAAAATAGTTTCTGTTACAGTAATTAATGTATATTGTATTATATCTATATCACAAAGCTTATAAACCGTTGTCAAGCAACAACTTTCCTTCCAACTCCAATCCATCAATCTCCATGAATCCTCACTCTTCACCATCTCTTCCCTGACGTTTTCAGGCGTCAAACTTTCGATGCGAAGGGTGCGAGTGCAGGCGTGCGAGTAGAACATGTGCATTTTCTTCAAAGCCAAGCGAAAACTCTCCTGCCGAAGGAGTCAACAGGTCAATGGGAATGTCAGGACCCTAAAGCAAGGTACTGTACCATGTAAACAGGTATAATTTTTTGGGGCATATCCCCTTACATGGTCCTTACACAGGCCTTATATATGGTAGGTACCTCTAATTTAGGTACCTGAAATGGCCATTCATCAGGAATTGGGTGCAATTTTGTTCAGTCTGGGGAAGTTTTCCTTGTTTTTTGTTGCATTTAGGAGCTTAACTATGTGCAGCTCGGAAATTTGGTGGTGGGTTTCAGAGGTTTGATACCAAAAAAAAGCAAGAGTATATGACTATGGGTCAAAACCATTCAAAACCAGTGGAATCCTCTCGGGAACATCGAAATAGTGGGGATTTTTGGATGTTCATCAGTTCATCCCCCCAAATATGGTACTAGTATATTCGAGGAGATTTGGTAGTGTAATAGGGATCTCAAAGGTGACCCCCCAATGATGGCTGGTTAAGATTCGCTCTTGCAATCGTGGTCGCTGCTTGTTATTGGGTGTGGTCACTGTTGGGGTGGTTGGTTTATTTGACACAATTGTGGAATTGTTACACAACAAAAAGATATACATGTCTTCCTTGGGTCTTGATCGCCCATCCGACCATGAAGTTGGCAGCCGTGACACAAGAGAACGACAAGGACACATCAGACCATCATAGACCACCGGCACCACTGTCTCCGTGGTGAATTGATAAATGGATATGAGTAGACTAGATTAGATGAGTGCATGCCCCACCCCCAGAAAGCTTGTAGATATATGTCTTGACATCTGAGTACCCTGATATATGTTCTGACTTCTGAGCGATTATGATATATCAAATATCATATATCATTTTATTATGGTATTTACTTATCGGACCTGGCGACGTACATATGGTGCAAAACAGAGCATTCACTGGGCGCTTACTGAGAGAGCCGATGGACAGCAGTTGCCGTGAGTTGATGTATTTTTTTGAATCTAAGATCCTGAAAGCAATGGTACTTAACCGGAGACATTTCAATTCTCCCCCGTGTCATTTGCATTGCATACAACTGATTCCACCTGTATTGGTCTGACACGCATTGGAATTAAAAATCCATCTCACAAAATTTCTTCCAGGCAAAACGGTGCCGAGAGATCCAGCACCTCAATCCAAGGTCTCCGCATTGAGGCCAAAATCTGCAATCAATGCCGGATTGTCAACGGCAAGGCGCTCCATGACTGTTCCGATCAAGGAACGGAGTTGGCGGATCTGGTTTTCCAAAGCCTCAATGCGCTGCTTTGAAGCCAAAAAAGGTGGTGATGTCCCAAGTTCTCCACGATTGAGGTGATGGAGAGCTGGCTGAGAGTGACGAATACTCGTCTCTTGGCCCTGTCAGGTGTCCCCTCCGGGGAAACATCGATCTCATGGTCCGGCTGAACGTGTTGTTTTGCTTGGCGCAACAAAGTCCCATCTGTGAATAAAAAATAGAAGCAAATGTCACCGACTAAATCCCAGGGAGTCCAAACACTTTGAGTTCAGAAAGCGATCGGTGCATCTGATTTAATATCTAACCGTTCATCCCCCACCCGATTTTCACGCCACACGAGCTACAAACAGCCATTATGATTTGCCCTGCTTTCCTCCTCATGTCCACTCGAGCGCTGAAATTGGAAGACGGACAGGTAGTCGTAGAAAAGCCACTGTTGGGCCTGCGGGTGAATGGGAAGGTCTCAAGACTCGCATGTTTCCATTGCTTCGGGGTGTGAATCTCGGTGGCAACCATGCAGCACAATCCTCGGTACTCAAGTGGAGAACATTGTTCCGCTTCTGACTGGAAATTGAACTCATCAATCTATATTCAAGCATATCAAACTACAATGAACATCACTGAACTACATGTAGCCACTACGTATTCCTAAACATCCCCAAATCATCCTAAATCACGGAGGTGAAATAGTGTTAAATCAGTTAAATCCACCATCCCCATGTATCAATGGTGGCATCACAACCCGTCCCGCGCCGGCGCGCCTCGTAGGCCACATGCTGAAGGGAGGTGAAATTCACCAAATGCTCCAGCCTGAAATCGGCTGGACATGGGTTACCATCATTTTACCCAACGATTGCCATTTTTAATGAGGAACATGATGATAAAACAGGGGATGTTCACCGGAACTGCGTTCAATGGATTGGTGTAAGGGACAGTTTACGGGAAATCATGGGTGAAAACACCACCCAAATGCTGTCTTTTTCCAAGTTCTGGGAGATTTGCAAATCAAGCGGATGGGTAACACTGTCTTGCAGCCACTGCTCATGTTTTTTATCAACCAGAGAGCTGATGCCGAAAGGGATCTGGATGTTCGCGCATCTCCCAGCAATGCGACACCGCCCAAATGAAGGTGGTCGAGGTCGTCGCACTCTGTGCCCAGGACTCGACTTCGCGATGTGTGACGAGGGCTGAGAGCTGCTGACCTGACTGGCCGCTAATCCTTTGAGTTCTTAATGGGTATTAGGTGGATTTCATGAACTATTTCATGGGATTTCATGGGAAATGTATGGGAAATATATCGATACAATGGGATATGAATGGAATATCAATTTGGATACCATCCCATCCACCTAATATTAAACACCCCTCAGAAACCATTGAAGGGAGGTATTCACACATATTTGGGACCGTTTCGGGGGTGTTTATATCATATTGGGAAGATGAGGTTACAACCCCCCCCAATATGCAATAATTCCTTGGCTCATCGAGCAGTGGACGGTTGTAAGTTGGGATTTGCTTGGAGTTATTTCTGCAAACCTATAGATTGAGGGGAGGTCATGCAAAATCACCTAGAAATGGAGGTTTGAATGGGAAAATCATCTAACTAAATGGGCCATGGCTTCCATGGCTTTGTTGAATAACCACAGGGTATTGGACATGACCAGCCATCTTTCATCACTGCTTCCAAGTGAAGCCCTGCGGGGAGGACCCAGCAGGAAGGCTACCCTGAGGTTGAGCCCCATGAGACATGGCCATTGACGCCTATAGCGACCATTCCAGTTTAATCTCCATGATAAAATTAAACCATTAAGTATTCCTTTATACCAATTTATGGTTTGATCTTATCTGTCACATCTAAAAAAGTTGAATTACTTCGCCATTGTTTCACTTTAAAATCAAGGTTCAACATCTCTTCAACCGCCATGTTCATTTCCGACCATACCCTTTCCGGCCCCTTTCACCCCCAACCAGGCACCGTTGCACATCACCATCTCCTCCTCCGCCTCCTGTCGCCGCGGCAAGCTCCGCTGCTGTCGCCAGAGCTGCCACAAGAACTCCGCGCGCACCAGGCGGGTGTCGCTGCTCACCAGGTACTCAGCCAGGGCCCAGGGGTCACGCAGCTGATCCTGCCGTGTGGGTCATGGGAAGATTGGAAGATCAGGGTGATTTTGATGGGAGAATGAAGAAGCGGGATATCTTTAAACCAACTTCATAGTTGAGGGTATGATTGGGATATGTGTATATAAGTGTCAACCAAAATTCGGACTTGCCGCCCAAAAATTGGACTGAGTGTGAATTTATGATAGGCAAATTGGTGGAAATAAGTGGGTTAACGGGACAGAAGTCATGGTAATAGGTATCATAAGTTGGTTATGAAAGCAGTTGGGTTTGTTAGTTTGTTGACTGTTGGATCTATGATTCCATGATACTTACCTAAAATTTTGATATATCTATGGTGGATCATGGCTAACTAATAGTTAACTGGTATAGATACTGTTGGGTGTTGTTTTGTGGTGAACATATGATGACATATCTCTTTCGCTAGTCCCTTCTCTATCCATGTCTTTGTTGCACACTGCGGGATTCAGGCAAAACACCATGAAGAAAATCAGTGGGTTCCCATCCAAAACGTGATATCTACATTGGATAACCCCCAAGTAACCTACAAACATGTAAACCAACTTAGCCAGGGCTAGGATTATAGAGATGAGGATGGGATATTGGAGGGACAATTTTTGGATGTGCGTCCCAGCGTTCAGATCCAATATTAGACGGGGAGATCCTTGCTTGATCCAAGCAAAATGATATCATCATCAAAGAAGTGGACGTAGGAGTGGGAAGTATCCAAACAAATACCAAGAAAACAATCAAATCAAACAATGGTCATGATCAATCGAAATTCATTGGATTGGTTAATATAGGAAAATGTACAGGAAACCCCTATATTTGATGGTAAAAACATGCAAAAACCATGGTTTCCTGTAGATTTTCCCTTCAACCAATCCATTGATCGGTACAAACGCAACAGTATCATGATCCAGACCACGACCATCTCACTACATATGTGTACATAAATCATAGAAACAACTATACATGATCCTCTACATCAAAAGGTTTCAAAAGGTGATATTTACATCATTTTCATGTATTTTCATGTATTTTCATCTATTATCCTCAAATATACATCATTACAAATCAAAATCCCTTGCAAAAACCTCAAGAAACAACGGCTCTCAGCCAACTTCATACCATTTCCCAGCCGCGTCTCCTGGTTTCGTTGGTACAACTCCTCCAGGCGTAGCAAGCCGCGGCGACGTTCTGGCGAACAAACGTCGCAGGGGTGCCATGCCCGTAGCGAACCTAAACCTGAAGAATGTTCAACAATATACATAAAATTACATCATATACATATATATATATATATACATCGTACGCGTCATATACATCATATACATTCACATACATTGATATAGTTGATAACATTCACACAGCTATGCATATAATTATAAATATGCTTCCATGTGCGTAAATGATACATAGGATTTAGCATATCATTTTTTTTTACAACAACTAGATGCAGCAACAGGGTGAAAGTAACTTCAGATATGGTATGATGGTACAGAACCTGGATGATGAAATGCTAAACATGGCCAGGTGATGTCCTTGGCCCCTAGTCCTTTGACTTATGGAGGTTTCCAAAGTCATGGGGTACCCCAAATCATCCAAGTCAAGGATGACCATTTAGTATTGAAACCAATTTGGGGATCCCCCATTTTTGCCGAAACCAGCGTATCCATTGCTATGTTGATCTTCCCATCCACTGCTGGGCAAACCATCCCCAATGACTCACCATTTTTATGGGTGGATTCCAACCACTCCCAGGAAAATGGGTGGTAAACATGGCATTGTTTTACCCACAAAAAACAAGCTTCAACATTCACCAACTAACATAGTTCCGGAAAACCAACTCACTCACAGCGGGGTCTATGTTAGTGGAGGGGCTGGTAACTCAGTAACCTCCCAAACAGATTCAGGCTCAATCCCTGAGCGCTACGCAACATCCAAAATGGGTTTCTCTGAGATAGGACATTTCTATGTCACATGGTTCATCGTTATTTTCTCAATCTAAACGAACACATAACACACATGACAAGTAAAAACAATAATTTTCAGACATACCCAATAATATCATCCTTTGTTGCTTGAAACATATCATGAACATATGCATGTTTATTCCCTCTATTGATCTTCAAACTATATCCCAATGTTACATGTCTGATTTAGGGAACAACACGCAGTCCTCCCACCTGAATTTACCTCATAGTCCACCCAACAGGTGCCATTGGTCTCAGAAATCTCTGCCTTAGAACGGAGGTTTTTCCGCATCGGCAAGGGAGGTTTTACCGGTACTCAAACGTGGCGTGCTGGAAAATTCATGAACATTCCCTATCAATGGAGGTTTAGAGCACTTTAGAGCTAGGAAAACAATCGAACGAAATGGGGAATTGTCCATCACGTTTGATTACCGGAGGGTAAGAAGTTACAATGCTTGAGAATGTGGGAAGAACAAACAATAGTTACCCTCTGGTTATTTAACATAGCATAGCCATGGAAAACCACCATCTTTCATCGGTAAATCACCACAAATCATCTAGAAATGAGCCATTTTCCATGGCTATGTTAAACAACCACAGGGTACATATCTCTGGAAAAATCACATTTAGTTCCCAAGTTATTTTTTTTCTTTTTCTTGGATACGTCCGAATGGAGACACAAACACAGAGTGGGAAATACGAAATCCCATCAAACTATATTGGTATATACCCACTCATAGATAAGAAGTAAATATAGCGATATAGATATGTGTATATATGATATCATTATAATACTGTACTACCCTACACTACACTACGCTATACTATACTATGCTATGCCATACTACTCTTCTAAATCACCCAGAAACTCAAACACATCCCATGTCTCGGTACAAGTCTGGCATGAACCACTTCTCCTTCGCAGCGTTCGTGTAAAACGGCATCTCCAACCTGGCACACTCAGAGATGTGGGTCTGCGTGTATCATCTTCATCATTGAATATATTATCATACATGTTTTTGCTTTTTTAAAAGAAAACATATAGAAACATGCATTCTACACGATATGTGTGTATGTTCCGAATGGCTTCCCAATAATGGTGGATTGACTTTGGAGTAGACTTTGAGGAAATGCTCAGTACGCAAATGCAGGAGAAGCGTATCAAGTCACTGTAGGACGTTCGAAATTGGAGGCTGAGCCAACAGAAAGAGGAATATGAATATGACCAAGAGAAGCAAATGAACATAACCAAGGAACTAAGGCAATGCTCTTAGCACAAGACTGGCTGGTCGTTCACAGCTCATCATTGCAATTGGTTGACATGGAGCTGGACAGGTCACGTCCCATTCAACAGAATCCTGGATCCATGTTCAAATCCAAACCTATTCTTCATAGCTTTGGTTCTATTTTTGTTGGAAACGTTTTGATGTTTTCCTGACAAACAGTATGTTTCATCATGTTTCTATTTCTATGCATCATAATACATAAACTATACTAAAATATATTAAAACATATCACAATGCAATTAATATAATGCAATACAAATATATCTGCAGAATTGAGTTGGCCCATGTTGGCCCTTATTTGTTGGCCCTTTCTGTGCCCCATTTTTCGGAAAAATGGCGCCCTCTGCCTGAAATTTTCTGGACATCATCGGCGAGAAGGACATTGAAGTCTCAGAAACCCCCAACTTTTGGAGCATCAAATGGCGAAATGCCCCAATTTCCGTTTTGTTTTTTCAACAACTGAAAGATGATGGATCCAACTTCCATGAAAGAATGGAGGCACTGTTGACATATGTTGACATATGTTGAAATATGTTGAAATACTTGCACCTTGGGGTCCAGGCACCACTTTTTTTGCTGGTGAACCATTGCCGCGAGGAAGCAAACACACAGGGGATTCTAATGAGGATCCCATGGCCCAAGGGTGTACCGGATCGCATCAGATCCCAACCAATGTGATCGGTATCTCCAATTATGTTCAAAAAAAGGCTCCTGGATGTGTTCCAGAATTCTACATGGAGTGGTTTCTAGCATGAAAATGGACCTTACAACATTTTATCATTGGAATTCATTATAGATTTGTCTTTGTGAAGACTGAAGTTTATAACTCAAGCGGATCCAAAGGGTGCAGGGACGATTTTGGCATCTGAATGGAAACATCAAACAACCGGATTCTCACCCCATATCCAAGTTGTTTTTCTGTTGGTATATGCTGGTATTGCGCATTGTAGGGTTGTGAAATTTAAGGTATGTGGAGCATGGGACTGCCGAAATGCCTACTGAAGCATGCGGACGCTAGTCAAAATAGCAACCAAATCATGCTGGTATTACATACGTTTAGGAATGGGTCAAACCATATCAAAACCATTCAACACAGATTACAGTATACCCTCTTGTAAACCAACAGTTTGCGATGGCAAATCCCCATTCAAGTTCGGTAACTCATCTTTTTCTATTGCCCACGGCTTTCATAGCTACATGTTAAATTCGACAAACGGGCCATTTCTCATAGCTATGCTGAATTATCAGAGGGTACCACATTCGTGGACTATCTTACTATCTTTATATATCCCAATTGGATCCCAGAAACATGAGTTTCCCTCTGGTAAACTAACAGTTTGCTATTGAAAATGGCCATTCATAGTTGATTTTCCCACTAAAAACGGTGATTTTCCATAGTTATGTTAGTTTACCAGAGGGTACACATAGATTTATGGATGATATGATTATATATGGTGAACATTCCCCAACTCTGGTTGATCAAGGGTTTGGTGCCCCCCAAATGTGGATGAAACGTATTTGCACCTGGATGTTGACATCATGGTTGCTGCCAAATGTTGCTACTGCGGAATCCTCAAATGCTAAAAACCTTCCCCCAATATGCGAGACCCAATATATAAGATTTTTCCAACAGAAATGCATCTCATTAAAAAAAAAGTGTTCATAAACATCAGTACATATCCATCAATATCCAAATCCTGACCCTTAGCTGTAAAATTCGAAACAACAAATCCAGCGCCGCATTGGGCATTTTCCCTCAACCCGCGACCCACATCAACAACATGATGGTTGAAGTCGCCATGTCACTGGGAGGGGTGGTTCACCAATCAACTCACCAAATCAACTCACCACTGGTACCCTCTGGTAAACGTTTACATAACTATGAAAAACCACCATTTTTACTGGGATCACTATTTCTATGGCCATGGCTTCAATAGCAAACTGTTAGATTACCAGAGGGTCATTTCAATCTACAAAACAACCCATTTTGGGCTAAATCCTAAAAAAATACCGCTGGAATGACCATTTCTCCACCTATATGTACCTAACGCTGGAACAGATGACCAACCGAACGAGGTTTTACTCCTCAGAAATCTCAAACAGCAACATGGCGAATCTTATAGATGTCATGCGTTTTGTTGTAATTTGCTATAAGTTGATCTATAACTCCAATAACTACGGTCTATGATACGTATAACTATCGTATTCATGGGGTTTATAAAGCAATTTACCCTCTGGTAAACCAACAAAACTATTGAAAACTGCCATTTATAGATGGATTTTCCCATTAAAAATGGTCATTTTCAATAGCAAACTGTTAGTTCACCAGAGGGTATATCCTGGGGCCCAGTTCAGTTCATGGCGAGGAATCATCCCTCGGATGCTAGGTATCCCTCCATGACTTCGGGTCATTCCTCCCTGAAGAATCCCATTTTCTATATCTACCATAAACCATAGTTGATCTAGCTATATCATCCCATATAAACCCATGATCAATCCTTTCCTTCTATATATATATAGATCCTGATATATCCTTATATAGTAGGTGTTTATGGCCCCCTTTCCGGAATCAGCATTGGACCACCCCAACATACTCTTTACAAACTCGCCGAACCCCAACGGCGCTGAGAACACCGCAGCCGGCTCTGGCGAATTCACCGCGGTACGGAGTGCAGTGACAAAACTGGCGCTGCGCAAGGGGCGAGTGAGGAGGGTAGTCCTGGTGAGGCAAAGATTCAAACCTCTGCTTACCCTTTGGTGAACTAACAGTTTGCTATTGAAGCCATGGTCATCTATGGTTGATCTAACTAAATGGTGATGTTCCATAGTTATGTGGCCGCCAGAGGGTATACGGATGGGTTAATCAATGGCATCTACAGATTTGTTTTCTGGTTGATGGCTTCAACTCCTGTGATTTTTTGGGTCATTGTGGATCATCATCCCAGGGAAGATGTCTTAATGAAACCAGCAACCAGAATACATGATATATCTGGCCAATCTTATATCCTCTGTTCAGAAGAAGTTCCATTCACTTTAGCTACACTTGCATTGGGGTACCCTCTGGTGAACTAACATAGCTATTGAAAATGACCATTTCTAGTGGATTTTCCCATTAAAAATGGTGATTTTCCATAGTTATGTAAACGTTTACCAGAGGGTAAATGTCGTGAAATTGGCAGGCCACTGTAGTGTGGTCATCAGTAATGTTCCATATATTGCCGATCCTTCCAGAGTTTCCAAGATCATCTGGATCCAAACATCTTATGTTTTCTGCAAACATGGTCCCAAATCAAACATAGAAACAATGGGATAGATACATCCATATAGATATTATATAGATACATCCATATAGATACTATTCTAAATGGGACATTCATGTACAAACAGCTGCCTTTCCTTCGTCCTAAGTGACACCCTTCAACACCCTGCAACCTCCACACACAGTCTGTACACGTCACAACGGGACGTTGGAGTTTCTAACCCCAGCAGAAGCACGGGAGGCTGGGACCGTCACATCTGCACCGTATCTGTTTCAGCCCGAAATAGAGGACCATCTGCCCAGTGGAAGTGACGAAATGTATAATATAATGTGTATATGTACAGTATATGTACAGTATATCTACATGTGTATATATATATATAAATATGTATTTATTGTTTATGGTTGCAAAACGCATACATTAATCCAATTTATCCAATTGTATGTAATGTATTTATCCGTGTTTATGTCTATGGTCGCGTTCACGTGGTAAGCCCATGCTCTCTGCGAAGTTTGTATCATTCAATTCTTGACCCCAAATCGGCAAGTTGGCACATCCAATCACTGGATTGGTTTAAGGGAAAATTTACAGGAAACCCCTATATTTGATGGGAAAATCCATGGTTTCCTGTAAATTTTCCCATTAACCAATCCAATTGTTCCTGTGAGCAATGCTTTGTATGGGGCTATCCTCACCTGCGCCGATGTCTGGTGACGCAAAATGGGGCGACTGCCGATTTTCTTGGGAAACTCACATGGCTATGGAAAATCACCATTTTTAATGGGAAAATCCACTATAAATGACCATTTTCAATAGCTATGTTAGTTTACCAGAGGGTATCCTTTTGGGAAACCCAAAATCAACGAAAATCCCATGGTTTCCTTCAGAATCTGTGGGATGTTGACTTTCCATTTCGATTGCGGTGCACCTGTCCGGAACGGAAGCCAGCACCGTCGGCTATACAGTCGACTCAGCGGCGCAGCGAAGTTATTCACATGCTCTGTATGGACGCTGAGCACGACGACAGCTAGGTTCAGGAACTCATTGTCACATTGGTCTGAGAAGGAAAGAGTTTTGATGGATTTATAGCTGGATTGACTATGGTTTATGGTAGATATATAGATATATAGATATCATGAAATATCTATGGAAAGTGGGATTTATAGTGGATGAATGACCATGTCCAAGTGGAGATGTCATGGAAGAGTCGCCTCATCTGAGGCATGGAAGACCATGTTTGTATTGAAAGCCTATGGTGACGACTTGGGGATTCCCGATTTTCAGAACCCCCCATATTAATTGACTGTTTTAGGGAAAAACATGGATGTTTTAGGGAAAAAAATTGGAAAATATTTGGAAACATCTGGAAACGATGGTTTAAACACCCCTAACAGTAGAGGTGTCCAGAAAAAAAATCCCAATTACCCAATTCTAGGATTCTCAGTAAGACTCAAAGGATGTGAGATGAGTTCTGGGTATTCTGGTACCCCATGGAAGAAGTCCCAAAGAAGTTTCATAGATCGAAGCTGGGATGTGTAAATTCGTACGGCCCCCTATTAGTACACAGGTGGTGTATAAATCTTGGGTCAACGTTAAGTGAATGCATTCAGTGTATCCAGGGTCCAGGGTAACACCCCTCTCCGATAGTCACACCTGGCTGGAAAATCATCAAACATCCCATACTTTCATCACGGAACCATCCTTTAAGTTGTGGGTTCGGAATAGTTCATATGGAGGCTTCCTAAAATAGGGGTACCCCCAAATCATCCATTTATAGATGGATTTTATATTATAAACCATCCATTTTTGGGTACCTCCATTTTAGGAACCCCCATGTAGTTCGCACCCCTAAGCCAGCCTCCTAGATTCTCAGGTTATCCTCGAGTTTACTCAGTTTGTGAACTGGAAGCCATGGCCCGTTCGATGATTGACCGAACCATGGTGATTTCCCAAAGCCTCGACAGAAATTGCATGGCTATGCCGTTGGTTTTCTTTCGGTTCCTTCTCAGATCACCCTGAAAAAGTTTGCTCTGCGGGCAGCAGAGACAGCATGCAGCTTGATTCGGCAGCGAAAATCGCACTGTTACTTTGCCAGGCTAAGTTTGCCCCAGGAATCGTCATAGCTTGGAACGTATGGAGATTTAAATTGGTTTGAATCCCCAAGTCACCATGGGCTAAGTCATGGTGATTCATGACTGGATGATTTGGGGCGACCCCCGGGACTTAGGAAAGCTTTATATGGTCATGTTCTGGGGTGCAGGCACCACTTTTTGTGATTCTGGCACCTTTTTTGGTTTTCTCAAGCCGTAGACACGACATGACAGCACAGTGAGCACTTCCATGTGGTAATCAACATGCCAAACACATTTGCAATAGTAAATAACTATATAAATAATATACTATGTTTCGTCATCTTTCTAGTGCTTAATTAGTAGGGCCTAGTAGGGAGTGGGGAAATGATCCATAATCACTATCAACAATCATCCCATTCCCCCAGATGTCCAAGAGATGGTCATTAGCCTGGCGTTTTGCAGAGCTACATTAATGACATGTCTGAATCATCTCTGCCTTCTGTGAATGAACTATGGATTTTTTTGGATTCTGTGGATTCGCAACTCTGGTCACAAAAAACCCTTTGCGGTGGACAATCACCACTTC
Organism: Symbiodinium sp. clade C Y103; assembly: GCA_003297045.1. Lineage (NCBI taxonomy): Eukaryota > Dinophyceae > Suessiales > Symbiodiniaceae > Cladocopium > Cladocopium sp. clade C. The sequence continues at coordinate 88,986 of BGPT01001928.1, forward strand.
TCATATAATAGGTAAATCATCTATAAATGGGCCATTTTCGATAGCAAACGGTGATTTGTTTGAGGGTAATTAAAGGGATTTCTTACCGCTATGGAACCTTACAGTCGCTTCTTGAGGCCACGGGTAGGTGTCAAAACCAGGGGAGGTTGAATCAGGGGCCAACGTTCGGTTGAGAGGAGGCAATAACAGTAGAATACAATGGAAACTCCTCCGCAAATGGAGGTCTAATCCGTTTTAGAAAAATCATCCATAACATGTGCACATCTTCTCGTCACTTCTAGTCCTCTGGTTACTTAACAGTTAGCTCACTTAGCTATGGAAAATCACCATCATCAATAGCTAAATCATTATGTTTATCATCTAACAAAATGGCTAAATGGCTCATTTTCCATAGCTATGCTCAATAACCAGAGGCTTTCATAGTTGGGGATGTAACCCACTGTGGAGAATCCATGCAGAATCCTTTCCCTATCCCTTCCCTATCCTACCCCCCAAGACCGACTTCAGCAGTGACGATTCCCAGAACCGGATCCAAAGGATCAACGGGTGTGTCGATGTTCAAAGGCATCGAGCTGCTTAGGGAGGATTCTGGGATCGTGGGATCCTTGCCAGGTCCAAATTTCTCTGGAAAAAAACCATGGGGCTAAGCTGGATGGATTTCGGAAATCTTTTTTAATGGAACAATAAACCATCTTTTCAAATTAATCTCAGTTTATTGTTGTTTCAACATCTTTTTTTTAAAATCTGTTTTAAAATCCCATGGAAGAAATGGAGGGGGCAATGAAATCTGAGATTTTAGGAACCAAATGGATTTTTATGATGGGTAAAGCAATGGCGAACAAAAGAACCTTCAGCAAAACCAAGCATATTATCTGGGTAAATTATAATAATTCACTAATTTGAATTAAGGCCATTTGGGGATGATTCCCTATACTAACCATATATTCCAGTGAGGTCACAGGGAGGCTTCATACTGCTTCCTGTTCGAGACATACCAGTTCATGCAGCTATCAAGCTAGGAATACAGGCGTGTTCGCACGTGCACTGATGATCAGCCTTGAGACCTTGAAGAATTCCGAGCTCGGAGAATAAATATCAGCTGAACACCTAAAACCATCAATGAGAATTGGCAAAGCCTGTACTCTCTGGTAAACTAACAGTTTGCTATTGAAAATGGCCATAGAAATAGTGGATTTTCCCATTAAAAATGGTGATTTTCCACAGCAAACTGTTAGTTTACCAGAGGGTAATTTCTACCATCTCCTGCGACTGATGGGATTGCAACCTGTGGATTGTGACGCTCTGGGTCAAGATCCTGAGTTTCAGTATTGATCAGACCTGGGATGAAAGCATATGATCCAATTTCATCCAAATTTTGGATTGTATTCCAAAAATGAGATTGCGGCATTTTATTTTGAACCTTAAACATTTGCGGAACATATGATATGCACTTGATACCCCTTTAGAAAGGAACATTTCAAGACATTTCAATGAAACATCTTAAAGCCACGAACCTTCCACATGGCTTACCTTCACACACGCAAAACAAATCATCACTCACCAATCTGTTTGAAACAGAAAAAGGGTAAAATACCCCTATTCCATCTGATTGTTCTAGTTGGTTGATAGCTTCCCCTACTCTGGGTTATCGTCATCCCCAATAAATTAGCTAGTGACTTTAGGTCCCAACAAACTATAAACTATCCACCTGGCGATCTTTTAAAACATGGCTCACAGAAGTCTCACCTCAAAGACTTACTGGTGCTTAGTAGGGAATGGGGGTTGCTGGGATGATTATGAAAATTGCTATTATAGGTCAGCAACCGCCATTCCCTACTAAGGACCAGTAAGAAGATCATCCCGGAACCACATCCCTTAAAAATTCAATGCCACAGGATGTCACAGGCGTCCATTTTGTTTCGCCAGTGGTAACTCATCGTAGGAACGACATGCTGTGCGACGGCCCGAAGCATGGTGGGGTCTTGAAAATGCAAAGAATGGGCTGGTCATGGCAGTTGCTACAACTATGGCCCTAGAAATCCTAGAAGTAGCCAGGCTGGCAACGTCTCCACCCGTCGCACCACGCAAGCAGGGCCGTCGTTTCAATACGCCACGCCCAGGCGTTCCGCTCCGGTGACCGCGGAGACGCGCGGCTGCAGCTCCGGTTGCGGCACCGGTTGCATCGCGGCGCTGCCGGGCAGCTCCGGGACTGGTGCCAGGTCGTCCTGGTGGGCTGCAGTAAGGACAATATGTATAAAGGGTAGGAAAACAATGATATAAAATATAAACACACACACATATATATATATATATGTTGATATGAAATGTAAATCATATATATACTATCAACATCTAATGTATAGTGTATAATATCTCAGATGAGAGGTAATGAGTTGATAATGGTTAATCATGGGATATATATATATAATGTAGGATTCATAGAGGGTACCCTTTGGTAAACCAAGAGTTTGCGACGGAACATCAGCACTTTGGAGTTCGGTACATCAACGAAGTACATGGCCAGTTTCAATAGCCTGGTTACGGGGTAGTAGACCCCCCAAACTAATCAAGCCACTGCAGAATTATTATTGGCTGAAATGTAATAATTCACTGACCAGAAAATAGCTGAACCCTATTTTCAGACACACCCATAGGGGATTTTAGCCTCACAAGGATTCAACTATCAAAATCTTGGAACAACCATGGGCAAAAAAAACGCCCACAACATCTGTATCTTGCAAGATGGGGACCCAGTTAGCTAGGTCGATTGATTCGCCAGAGCCGACAGTTGGGGTGATGGTAGATATATCCATAGATAGTGGGGGTTGCATACAAACTTGTAGCTGGGAGGCACAACCTTCCAAATAAAAATTGGGGATACCTCAATTGATGGCTACTTTCTCAAAGGGGACAATGATTCGATGCATCAAAAATTTGAAGCCCATTTTCAGAGAAACCTAGAAATGTTTCACCACCAAAAATTGAATTTCAGCCACAAAAAGGGAGATTCCATCAACTGTCCTTCATTAGTAATGGGGGATCATCATCCCGTTGGCAACCTCTGGTTAGAAAAAACAGTTTGCGAACTGAAAAATCAGCATGAACATAATAGGTAAATGTAGGTAAATCATCCATAAATGGTTTATGTTAATCTAAATTTTCCATACCTATCTCAAAAATTACCGGAGGGTACGGCCCCCGTTTTTTCAACGAGATTTTTTAGTATTTTTCAAAACTGAGGGCGACCCGTCGCAGCCTCCCGATGATCCAGACGTAACATGCAGAAGGCGAGAAAGAAGAATGGGATGCTGACCTCAACCGCTGCTTGGTGGTTTGAAAAAATGGTTGAACCCTATGAATGGCTCGACAAAAACTCTACATTCATGGGATTGGAATATTATTCAGCAGCGATTTTTTTAAGGTGGATGTAAAACCATGGCTTTATGGGGAATGTCAATGGATAATCTCACCCAGAGGTCAACCACTGCAATAACAGTTACTTCAGATTCGCCCTTCTCCAGCTGTGGAGAAAAATTCGCACCTTCATCCCAGGATAGATATGGGTTTGTCATGGTTTGTGGCCCAAAAATTGATGGCTGATCATCATTTTCCTCAGTAAACTGAAGTAAAATGGCATTTTTTTTGGGTTATGCCCCATGTTCAGACAGATCCATCTGGATTGAAAATGATCAAACATATTTCAATCTCCCATGAGAATCGCTGAAATTGCGGCCATTTGGGGATGATTTCCCTCACTAGCCATCATTCCACGAACGTCACGACGTGAGGTCATGATCAAACTCATCGAGAAAACATCGTTTTTACGCTGTGGTAGGATTACTCTTGCTACTTGGAAGACCATCCCACTTAGTAACTGGTCAGCCACTGGGTTAAAACCATGATTAACCATGTATCAATAGAATAATCCACTTAAGGGACTTGCTATGACTTACTAAGCAGGCGAATATTCACCACGTAGACGATCCGTGGGATGATCCTCCAAGTAGCCTTCACCACGTGGCAACTTTGAGATCGCCTGCAAGAAATGATGTGCGTTTAGATACTGTATCTTTAGCAGGAAATCCTCTCAATTGAATGTTACAATTGTATATGTTTAAATATATGCTCTTTTTGCTGTGTATTCCACCATTCGAATTCTTTAAAAGCAAAAAAATAAGCTCAACATGGAGTCAAAATCGCCCAAGTGACAACCACCATCATAGTGGAATTCATGGAGACGATGACACGCCTCAGTGCAGGAAAATCAGCTTTGATAACCTCGCCAGGGAAGAAAACAAGAAATGAAGCAGCTATGGAACAGCCGTTTGGATCGGGGTTTCCTACAGTGGGTGTACCCCAATAGCTGGGTTTATACTGGACAATCCAAAAAAAATGGATGATTTGGAGGTACCTGCTATGACTTAGGAAACCTCCATTTAATTGATGGGGCACATAAAATACGAAGAGGCGTTGCATGGGCGGTTTTGTACACTCCTTGTGTGAACTAATTTTGCCATGGCATATATTGCCTTGACACGGAAGCACTTGTGTACGGCCCAGGACGGAGATTCGGGCTAGTCTGAAAATAGGGTACCCAATTCCAATGGGTTATAATCATTTTCCCTAGTAATCCATATTATAATCAATATTAATCCATAGGAATTGGCCATTTTAAGAATAGGTATGCCGGATAAATGGCGATTTTTTCATGGGCTATCATCATTTTCCATAATAAAATGGCAATATTTATCGGGCATACCCATTCTTCTCAGACAAACCCATTCTTATTTCGGTCGAGTCGCATAAAGTCATCTGGATCGCATCGCACCAGGAGTGGGCCTGGAGTTTTTGAAGCTGTTTGGGATCAAACGATCCCTGTAGAGTAACACTCAAAAAGATTAAAAAAGGACATTTCTACTAACATAGTGATAAATCACTGTTCTATCTCTTTGGGGTTACTTACATATACATCTACTGGTTTGTGAATATACCCATCATCAGCCAGGCTCATTAAACCCCCTGAAATCATCAACCAGAGGGATGCCTAGGAGTACCCTTTGTTAGCTGTTGAAAGGAGGAGTCTGGGTTTCAGTTGTGCACATCCGCACAAACCCTCTTAAACTATCTATATAAATGATATTTTGCTTTATAGAATTGTTGGTGAGAGGATTGAATGTGCAAGGGCTAAATGCTTCCACAACAGGGTCTCTAAATCAGAAACCTCCAAAAACTTAGTATGTAAATTGATAATTGATTCAAAATGAAGGCAGTAATTCTCTCAAGAATGATACAGTTATCATAGGTTGACCAACTTAGCCAATCTTAAGAACACTCCGTGGCGGATGGAATCCTGAGAACATTCAAGAGAATTCATCATTCATCTGGGTAGATTAGATAGACTCTGCTATAAAACACCTTTGTTTTTTGGTCATTTGGAGGTTTCCTAAGTGGGGTGAGGGTCAATAGATTCAAGTCACAGAAACAACATGAAGATCTTTGGCTCGGACTCAGTTCCTGCCAGGGGGCCTCGTGCATCAGAGCTTGATCCATACCATTCCATAATTCCATGCGCACCAGAAAATGGCCATGGACAACCCTCCTGGATGGCATGATGACATGCTGGAAAAACTTGGGGATGAGTCCAAATTTGAGCCCTATGGGACCACAGATTTTGTGTTTAGGATTACAACCAGCTGCTAATTATTGGGGTATCCAATGTTGACCTATACCCATATGCTGCAACACAGAAAAACACCAACCACTCGCCACTCCGTCGAGATCGAGAGACCCACGTCCAGGAATAAAATGCCAATGAGGATGGCTGACAGACCTCAACTGCGCTGCAGCGATGGCTTTTTGATGGAGATACGGCGAGGTAAAACTCAACTTCTTCCCCCAAAAATAACAGTTGGAATCAATTGGAGCCTGAACATTGACGACTTTTAGTGGAAAACCATCTTCTAACCCTCAACTCATGGCTTTGTCTATGTGAATTTTAGGCTTTCTTGGGCCATTGGCAGTTTATTTTCCATGGTATGAACGTGGTATGATACATTTTGATTTTACCATGCTGGGTATCAACATCTACCCAGTTGCGTTGCCCTTTTGCTCTGTAGCTAGCTCACACACTCCCAGGTTGACACACTTGGTGCGCTTTGACTTGACAAGTAGATATATATATATATATATAATATCACTAGCTATATATATATATACATGATATATGGTCATAATTATAGGGCTTCTATACCAACTTATAGGTGTTAATAACATGGTTCATCATGGTTCTATAAATACCCCCAACTGCACCAAAACATATCCATTGGAACCCAGTAAGGGAACGAATCAAACAACTTCCCTGCAACAACCACGATGAGTTTCCTGTTGGGGAGTTCCACATCTTTTTGAAGGTCAGATTACCATAGTTGTGTCGCTTGCGTTCCTCATTTTTGTCAAGTCTTCATGAGAAAACTCACCAAAACCCATTCCAAGTCGGCTCCCCCCTTCAAGCTTGCCGCTCTTAGAGATCCTGCAACAAAAATCATTGTTCATCATTGTTACACACATATATATATATATATATATATGGAGAGTAAATAACCCCCAAAACCAGAAAAAAACACTGGATATAAGAAGTTGTGAAAGACTATCCATCGGTTTACTCATATTTGAATATCCCAATGTGCAAAATGCAAAAGAATGTCCTGTTTAAATCCGAAATTGATAGTTCAACCTAATATTTTGGATAATCAAATCCCATGTTTTTCACATTTTTCACTAGTTTGATGGGATAAATTATGGCCATTCAGTTGCATGACCTTCAGCCATGATACTGCATGCCCCGGCAAGCTCCAGGGGTACTGGAGGCGTTAGTAAGAAGCGCTGCAATAGAATTGCCTGGGGGCGAGAAAGGGGGGGATTCGACGCAAATGCATACAGATTTAACCTGAAGATAGAGAAAAAATGGATTTAAGATGGTTTCCACCGATTTATGATGGCTCTTGAAATCATTCAACCAAAAAATGGATTATAAATCAAACAGAATAGGCAAATGGGATCATTTTTCAAGTGAAACTATTTCCCTCCAACATCTCCATTCACCTGCCTATGGGAGTTGGACATCTACTTTCCCCTGGACATGAAGCCGCAGGGTCAAAGTGTCGGTGATCCAAATGCAAGTCTTCATTTGGGTCCGCACATGCTTGTTACCCTCTGGTAAACTCACATAGCTATTGAACATGGCCATTTATAGTGGATTTTCCCATGCAAAATGATGATTTTCCATAGTTATGTTAGTTTACCAGAGGGTAAATATTCGAAAAATACAATTCATCTGTGGGCATATTGTTGATTTGGACCCACAAAGGCATTGGTCAAAATGACTCCTCGCAAACAAGCGGCGGATTTGATACCAATGGTCGATTGGTACCCCAATTATTTATGACCATTCTCCACGTAATCACATATGTGTATATATAATATCATCCATTCTAACATATTGCATACCTCACATATATGGGTTTATTGGAAAATAGGCTAGCCCTAATTGTTTTGTTTATAGTCATGGCTAGCCCTAACTGGTTTATTGATAGTCATGTTCATACATGTCATTTTGCACAGTGAGATGACGATATAAATATCCCATTGTACCCCAGTATCCATCCCAATTTTGCTGATGAACATCCATGAGCTACAAGGTGGGGCCCCATTGATCTTGCGCCGTTAATCCCATCTCATCTTACTTAAAACTACTGCAAACTATGCATAACCTAATCACAAATCAGTTTGGGTAGCCTCCGGCAATCAACGATGGCAAAGGAACATCCACGATTCATGGATCATTTTCCCATTAAGATTTCCATTTCGTTCGGGGATTTCCCAGCTAGCCAAGTTTAATTACCACATAGTTGGTTAGTTGTATCCCATGATATTTCATCACACTATCCAATTTTCCATCATATGTGTATGGCTCAAAATTATTAACCCTATAATTGATTGGTTTATGTTAATTTACCATAAAAAAATCACCATTTCTGGTACCATTAATTTTTGAGCCATAGCCATATCCCCTTATATCATTATAATTCCTGTGTCTTCTTCCAATGTTTTTACCCAGCTACGCAGCATCCGGTGCACCAGCCAGGGAAGAAAGACAGAAGCAGGACCTGATTGATTTTTCAGCGGTGGACAGAGCAACGGAACCCTGTTCCAAAGTGGGGGCTTGAGAAACCCCGAACAGAAACGGGGTTGATGGGATTTGATCACCCCTTATCAAACTGACTTTGATGAAAAGGATTTCATTGATAGCTTTGATTAAATGGAATACATGATCATATTGAAACATTGATGCTGGTTGAACCCCCACTGCAATCTTATTGTGAGGGAAAGCAATGCGAACGGTTTGTCTTCATGACTCAAAACTGTCGATTCATTGTAGTGAAGGAACCCTAAGGGTTGAAGGACCAACCATTTGGGGACATGCAAAACACGTGGCCAAACATGTTTTCAAAGTTGGGAGGAAGGGTCCAAAAAATAGGGATTTGACTATAAACAATTATTACCCCTTTTAGCTATTAAACATCAACCCAAATCCATGAATCAGAATTTGTCTTGAAGATGGTGAAATCCCCAACGACTCACTCACAAGACATCAACGCGAGTCGGAGTGCCAGGGCACTACAGATCCATGCAGTTTCCGCTCCAAACCAGAGAGGATCCTCGAAATGACCTGAGGATCTGCCAGGGGCGCCAGGCTGGGATTTTCATTGGCGGAGTCCTTCAAAATCCACCGCGAGTAAATAGACTAGACTTACTGGTGCTTAGTAGGGAATGGGGGAATGGGATGATTATTAATGGTTATTACAGGTCATTCCCCCATTCCCTGCTAGCACCAGTAAGTCATGAAGATTCATTAAGCTCTAATTCCGATGTTTCAACCGTATTTTTTGGCAATGAAATGGGGAAACATCAGCTGTCCAGTCCATGGTTTCCAGGTCCTCATGCCATCCATTGAATCACAATCTTTAATAGGCAAATCATCATAAATCATCTGCAAATTATGGGCCATTTTGCATGTCTATGTTGAAGAACCAGAGGGTACATTCCAAACCACCAAAAACCTTTGAAGAATCCGCCACTCGCATTGCATGACGCGTTCGTTTTTGAATCACATACACCAAACAAGTCCCCAAGGAGCCCAAAACATCACAAATCACAAAAACCAAAACACACAGAAACTAAAATGGGATGTTCATTTGAGGGGTTAAAGTCGGAAAAGAAACATACTCAAACAAACACGAGTCATTATTGACCTCCTAACATGCAAACACCCATCTGACATGATCTCAAGTATTAAAATTGACCTCACCAACAAATCAGATGTGTTGATTGTTGGTCTTCTCTGCGAGGACTTCCTCAAACTACTTTTGGTTTGTCTTATAAATAGGCTACTGCAAAATAGGTGTTTAATTTCCTTCAAAATTGGTGTTAAAAAATAGAGTTGAATTGGTGTTCATCATCACTTTTATTATCAAAACACATTTTAAGCACCAATTTCAGAGGGGTCCACCACTTTGGGACCCTGTTTGGATGAAGTTGAACCTCTCCCGCAATGCCAAGTTGCTGTGGCGCAGAACATGGTAATGCACAGAATTGCTAGAATCCTTGGTAGCCCGAGCATCCCGTTACTTCCTCAGTTCCAATTCCTGTGGAAAAATGGATTGGTGAATGGGAAAATGTTAACCGGAAACCCCTATATTTCATGGGAAAATCCATGGTTTCCTGTAGATTTTCCCTTTAACCAATCTAGTGACTGTGGAAACTGTTGCGAAATCCTCTTGAAACCAATTGGTAGATGGTAAGCATCCCATATCTATTTACCCCATTATCTACATTGTGTTTCATAGAAAAATGTCACAGGTACCCTGCCTGGTGCAGGATTTATCATCCATCCGCAGTATGTCCCAGACGTTTTCAAGCAGCATTCAATTTCTTTCATGCTAATGATATACGAATGGTTCCAAATATCTTGCACCCGGCATTTTTTTCTGTTGAAACATCTGGAGGTTTCCTAAATCCTGGGGGTACCTCCAAATCATGCAAGTCAGTCATTAGATCATTTTGAATTGAAACCCCATTTTAAGAACGTTCCACTGTACATGGCCTGGCAATGCTAATGGCAAGGATCTCAAACTGCATCATGGTCATGAAGTTCTTGTTGTATGCCCTGGCACGCCGAAACCATCCGAAACCCCACAGGAGCCACGGAAATCCACGGAACGTGTTTTTTTTGAAGTTTGAAGGGGAAGTTGGGAATTTTGGACTTCCGCCATACCGAGAGATTCATGGCCTGAAATGAAAAGCACATCAAACATTCACAACACAGATCAAAACATGTACCAAGCCTTTGCCAGTGACCCTACATGACCTCCATCTTTGCTGAAACAGGGGGCGGTCACCAATGCACTATCTTTATCACATTCAATCACTACATAATCCATCCGCAAGGTTGGAATGTTACCCAATATTTTTTGGACTGGCGAAGAATGACAATGACAAGGTATCACAATTTTGCCGAATGCCATGCATACGTGCCACTTTCGAGCACATTTGGCATGCCGTAGTGGAGGCCAAGTCCCCTATTCATATTTACCTCAAATGATTCCCAAGAACAAGGACTGGGACAGCGGAATTCCTGAAAGAAACTATAGCTTTAAACAGGGAACATGTTGAAACCATACGCTTATGGGTCAAAACCATATGGTTATGGCTCCCAGGCACTGGTTACACTGAGTTATCGAATACGATTCTCAAGTACCATTGAATTGCGATCGACTGTGGATATTGAAACACATCCCAAATCAGCTTTAGCATAATTTAGCTAATCTAGGTGTGCCCAAACAAGTAATTTGAATGGGAACACTTTCAGTAACCAGTGGACGGAATGATTGTTTGTATTTGTTTCTTTATCTTTTTTAATCTGAATTTGTCAGGTACCAAAGCCATTTGGATGTTCCTGAAAATAGGGGTAACCCCCAAATCATCCAAGTCAGACCATTTTTCACGATTGAAACATATTGAAACCCATTGTGACATTGGGGATTCTGCAGATTCCCAAGTCTTAAGAAAACCCCACGTGACCCACGTGTGTGTTTCACGAGTTGGGTAGGGGTCCCTGTCGCCAAGACGCATTGACCAGAAAACCCCAGAGCTCAGGGTGGTGATCACCAGTAGCCTTGGTCCATGGAGCGCATTTTTTTCCAGAGCTTTCAACCAGTCTGAGGAATGTATATGAATATGTACATGTATACACGTATGTATATATTGGCAAATTCGGATCACCCAGGCCTCAGGTTGGAAAATCAAAAAAAAATACTTTGCTTCGAGTGATTCCCAACATGGCATTTCAATGCATTTATTTCACATTCTATCTGGCATTCTATCTGAAATCTATTCTGACATTCTTTCTGACATTAAATCTGGCATTCTATCTGGCATATGTTCTGGCATTCTATTTGACATATCTTCTGACATTCTATCTGGCACTCTATCTGACGCAGATTCTGGCATTCTATCTGACATATATTTTGACATATATTCTGCAATATATTCTGACATTCGATTTGACATTCCATCTGACATCCTATCTGACATTCTATCTGGCATTCTATCTGGCATTCTATCTGACATATATGCTGACATTATTGCTGACATTATATCTGGCCATGTATGGGTTTTCCTAATTTTCAGACATACCCATGTATGTTCCCTTGTATCATTGGGTTGGTTCAAGGGAAAATTTACAGGAACCGCCCCATATTTCATTGGAAAAACCATGGTTTCCTGTAGATTTTCCCTTAAACCAATATGATTGTACTGCGATTTTGACATAGAACGCCACTGCACCGATCGGAATTGCCATATCCGGGACGATTCCCCAGAACAGGGCTGGTACGCGGGTTACAACTTACGTATTAGGCCATCAGTTTGCAGAAGTTAGTAGGCTTTACAGGTCATGTATATTATATATATATATATATATTGTATGTGTATTCATATAATATGTGATTGATATGTAATCATTGTATATAATCATATCACATGTAATGATATACATATGTATAGACATGTATGTGCAGGTTACCAGTGGTTGACTATCTTTAGCAGTCCTTAAAATTCGCACCAATGTTTCACAGTTCGTAAGGTCCCCGGATGGAATTTCACCCACCAAAAGTGGGCCCTGGACTGTAATTTGTGATAGTTGTGGAACAAACAACGCATTTTTTAACAGCTAAATCATCTGTTCTCATGGGCCATTTTACAATATTTTACATATAGGTATGTGTCAAACTACCATATAGGGTATTAAATATGGAAATATCAAGCACCTGTGGATCTGAAACCATGAACCAACAAACATGCAGATTTCACCTGCAGATTCGGAATCACTGACGAGTTGCAGGTAGTTGGCAGGGAAATGGTCCTGTGGTGCGATCAGTGGATGAATATCTAATTCATGTGGGTAAAACAATGCCATAAACCACCCAATTTGGGAGTGATGTGTACCACCTATTTATGGTGAATATACCCTATGGTGAATATACCCTCTGGTTTATAGCTATTGAAAATGGCCCATTTAGTGAGTTACCTGTTCACAATGGTGATTTTCCATAGAAAACTGTTAGTTTACCAGAGGGTATGTCCTGAATCTCCTTTTAAGGAGCCCCATAGGCAGCTAAGTTGGATTAGAATGGTAGCCAGGCTTCATGATGACTGTAACTATAGCTTGATGGGGTTATGAACCAACTTATAATTAGAGGGCACCACTTTGTGTAGGTTTGTCTGAAAATCTTGTCTAAATTCATGGATGGACTTTATGTCGCCCTACATATGACAGTGTGGGGTATCACCATTTTCACAATTGGATCATATTCCCCCCATACAATTTTTGGGATCCCATCTTGATTGGACCACAATCTGAAGTCCCCTAAGTCTGAACCTTTGACCCATACCATCTACCCATATGTAACATTCTGGTTGGATATGAACCAGATTCGATAGTTGACACTCCTGAAATAAGGCCTGTTTGTGGATGATTCCCCTAAAGTCGCAGTGAGGTTGTTCGCCAGCTTTGTTCGCCAGTTGAACCCGATTGGTTGATGCTTGTTTTGGGAGGATGCACTGGTTCATGCTTGTATTGGTTTGATGCGGATATTCAGCTTTGAAAGTCAAGGTACAACTTGCGATAGCGTATATTGTAGGCTACAAACCATGGTCAGCTATATGGAGGTTTCCTAAAATAGGGGTACCCCCAAATCATCCATCTTAATAGGGTTTTCCATTATAAACCATCCATTTTTGGGTACCCCCATTTTAGGAATGTTGGTTCTGGACGTGTTTCTTTCCACGACGGATGGTGCGCCATTGGGTGTGGAATGGGTATGGTCCATCTACTCATCTTATCCGACTAAAAAAAGGTAGAAACTGACCCTTGAAACATGACATTGACACTCAACACATGAGGGAAACGTATGGAAATGCAGGAGTTTCCATTTCGAACATGGTTTCGAATAGAGGGAAAATGATGGAGACATGACCTCTGTTGGACCCTCGGCTGTCCTTGTAGCAATGCAATAGGAGGATGCAAAGCAGATTCAGCACGCCAAAGCTGTACACGATGCCCTTGCTTTAGCATTTCACGAGGGGGCAATGGGGCTTATTGGCACCCGCAACTCTTGTTTTTTTAAAAGATCTTGGTGGGAGATAGAAGACCCCTCCGGTAATCAAACATGGCAATTGAACATCCCCTATGAAGTGTTTCACGGAAAAAAATCAAAATGGGAGATGTCCATTTCCATGTTTGCTTTCCCAGAGGCTACTGCAACATGGTAACGAATTGCTTCGCATTACGGAACTTGTCAAGTCTCACCACAGCAGTGGTTCCCAACGTCCCAATCGCTGACCGAAGTAGACACCAATTCACCAACCTGAATTCTTCGGCCATACTAACCTTCAATCATCTGTGGTGATGCCATGGTGACGTTGTTGTGATTCACCAAAATCACAAAGCAATCTGTTCACTGTTTCACCAACCAATATCAACCAGCAGATTGTTCACTGTTCAGCGAACTGTCCATGCCCTAGTTTCTTTTAAGCACCTAGTGATGCAAAGGAAAAACTTGCTGGGAAAATACATAGCAATACCTGAAGGATCAATGGTAAGAAAACCATGGGACATGGGCTACAATTCATGATACTTACCAAACTTATAAATACAGTACCTGAATTGTTCTATCCAAAAGGGGAGGCCCACATGCGGATGGCGATAGGTCACCTTGGATACTACCCTGGCCATGAAAAATCTGGATGCTATCCTTCAGGATCCCCTCCTAGAGGTGCCGAAACATGTTCTCAACCAATAGCTGGGACCAATGGCCCCCCCAAAAAAAACCATGACACTTTTGGTTCCTAAATTGTTCTTACCCTCTGGTGAACTAACATAGCTATGGAAAATCACAATTTATATATATTTTTATTGGGAAAATCCACTATAAATTGCCATTTTCAATAGCTATGTTAGTTTACTGGAGGGTAAGATTTTTCTTTGCTACCAAAAATCAACAAAGACCAGAACCTGGGTTCGCCATTCCCGCTGACGTTCAGGGGACCATCGAAAAACTGATGATACAGCTGGGGTCATTTTGTCATGCAACTCGTCCTACGAAATCACATAAGTTCTCCACTTCCGCCTCACCATTGATGTCAGCTTCCAAAAGAAGCCACGATTTTTGAGATGTTCACACAGTTGGATGTTCGCACAAGTCACCACGGGTTTCAAGACTAAAATGGTCATCAATGACTTGGAAAATTGGGGGTTTCTCCATGGCTTTCTTGGGGGTTGCAGTTCCACCAATGAGTGGTTCTACGACCATACCTATAGGGCTTACATCCCAACTTATGCCGGTTTCTGCCAAAGTTATAGCCACTAATAACCCCAACTGCACCTCCATCAAAATTGATGGGTTATAAGGGAAAATCCATGAACATCCTATAAACACTGGATGCTTTAGGGGTACCTCCCATGACTTAGGAAACCTCCATTTGGATATCTCCACGACGGGGCACCTGGCGAAGCAAGTTCCCCATTTCCTCGGGGTAGGTGATGAGATCCAGAAGTTCTGCTTCTCGCAATGGTACCTCAGTGGGAATCAATGGAACACTTTCTGTATGGTTTAATGGATATCACATGATATGGGGGTTTCCTAAAATGGGGATACCCCAAAATGGATGGTTTATAATGGAAAATCCTATTAAAATGGAAGATTTGGGGGGTACCCCTATTTTAGGAAACCTCCAATGGATATGGAGAATAATGGGATATATTGATATGGTTTTATATGGTTTAATAGGCATAATCAAGGGATATTAATGGATATACCGATATACCCTCCTGTAAAAACTAACAAAAAGATGTGGAAACCCATGAAAACGCAATATTTGTAGATAATTTTCTGACAAGAACCATTGCTTTCCCACGTCGATGTTAGTTTACCCCTAGGGTAACAATATCAACCATTTTAGGTGGTGATTTTGACATCAGAATTTTAGATTCAACACCCCCAATGGAAATTCAACTACTACAGCTTTGGGACTCTCTGAATGGGATCTAGTTAGATACCCAACATGAAGATTTCTATGCTCACACTAAGGGGTTGAACACCAAAAAGCGGTCTGTTCTTGCTTGGTTGCGGATTGAACGACTCATCAAATCCAGATATACGGAAATGCATGGAATTCAGTTTCACAACATCAATTTCATGAAATTTCATCAATCATAATTCAAGACTCTCAGATCAATTTGGCATTTCAGCTTCGTTGAAGTAACCCCCTTGGCGCTGCCATCCCAGACCCGTCGTGAACCGAAGGCACCGCGATGAGAAGCACCGCGCAGAGTTGCAGTGTCATCAAGCCGAAGGTCTTCCAACGGAAGGCCCTGAGCCAGGGTCGAAAAGGGACGTGGAAAACACGAAGGGAGCGAAGGGTGAAAAGTGATGAAAGTGGTGAAAATGGTGGAAAATAATGATGGAACATGATGGAACATGGATTGAAACATGGATTGAAACGTGGATTGGAAAGTGAAAGTGAGGTAAAAATGAAGGCTCTCAGCTGCGATCTCCTTGTGAGCGGGGCGAATCACAGGACACGCGAACGCGCGAACGCGTCCAAGATGCCAGCCCCGGTGCGCCAGGAGTGACCCCGGCGCAAGGTATGACAATGTCAGAATGTCTATGTAATTCTATTGTGATCCACATGGGATTGTGATCTAAACTCATCACTTCTTTCGCCATCTCGAGGTCGACATTTGTGAGCATGAAAACTGTCGCCTTCTCGGGGCTGCCTCAAAACTGCCCCCACCGTATCAAAATCTGAAGTTCTTCCCTCATCCAAAGGATGGAGTGCCTCAAAACGATTCCAAATGGCTATGGCTCAAAAATTCAGTTGCAAATGGACCAGTACTGAAGCATCCGAATTTTTAGGCTCAGAAATTTTGAGCCACAGCGAAAGATATCCTTGTGATGTTTGGTGATTTTGGGCCCTTCAGGGATCAACACAGGAAAGGGAAATCGACACAAGACCCGCATGAACCGGCAGTCTTTACATCATCCAATACATTCCAATACTATCTACATGTTGTTGTTTGTTAAGTACTAATGTTTATTCCTGCCAAAACATTGGTTCATAACATGTTTTATACAACACAAGCCTCCCAAAGATCCTCTCTAAACAAATGCTGAAGATCACCCCAAATATCCCCTGGTACTTTGACAGTTTGCGATGGAACATGGCGCATTTATAGATGATGTTCTCATTAAAGATGCTGATTTTCTATCGCTACGTTGAATCGCCAGAGAATGGCTCTTTTACAAGCTAAATGACATAGCCAAGCTAAATGACATGGTTTCCAAATTGCCAAAATCACATTGCCTCTTCCTCTTCCTCATCCATTGATTAATCAGCATATCCGCCGACCCCGGCCTTAGCCAAGGCAGGGGCGGCGCCTGGGACCACCGCAGGTGTGGAACTCATCTTACTCAGTGGTCTTTTGGCCTTACCTNGACCTGTGCCATGGGTCTTCCAGGAGCTTCTGGGGGGCTATTCAGGCCACAGCCTTTGCTTTTTAGAGGCGTTCAAGGCTGCCATTTGGCAGCTGTGGAGCTCATCTTACTCAGTGGTCTTTTGGCCTTACCTTTTTAATTTAATTCCAGGAGCTTCTCGGGAGCCATTCAAGCCACAGCCGTTGTTTTTTACAGCGTTCAAAGATGCCATTTGGCAGCCCTTAAACCCTTAAAACCCTTAAAATGTCTCGCAGAGGCNCATTCAAGCCACAGCCGTTGTTTTTTACAGCGTTCAAAGATGCCATTTGGCAGCCCTTAAACCCTTAAAACCCTTAAAATGTCTCGCAGAGGCTTCCAGAAGCTTCTGGGGAGCCATTCAAGCCACAGCCTTTTTTTTTTAGAGCGTTCAAAGATGCCATTTGGCAGCCCTTCAACGCTTAAAACCCTTAAAATGTCTCGCAGAGGCTTCCAGGAGCTTCTGGGGAGCCATTCAAGCCACAGCCTTTGTTTTTTAAACCCCAAAAAGGTCTTGCGGGGGCTTCCAGGAGCTTCTGGGGAGCCATTCAAGATGCCATTTGGGAGCCCTTAAACCGTTAAAACCCTTAAAATGTCCCAGGAGCTTCTGGGGAGCCATTCAAGCCACAGCCGTTGTTTTTTAGAGCGTTCAAAGATGCCATTTGGCAGGCCTTAAACGCTTAAAACCCTTAAAATNGGGGAGCCATTCAAGCCACAGCCTTTGTTTTTTAGAGCGTTCAAAGATGCCATTTGGCAGCCCTTAAACGCTTAAAATGTCTCGCAGAGGCTTCCAGGACCTTCTGGGGAGCCATTCCAGCCACAGCCGTTGTTTTTTAGAGCGTTCAAAGATGCCATTTGGCAGGCCTTAAACCCTTAAAACCCTTAAAATGTCTCGCAGAGGCTTCCAGGAGCTTNCTGGGGAGCCATTCAAGCCACAGCCTTTGTTTTTTAGAGCGTTCAAAGATGCCATTTGGCAGCCCTTAAACCCTTAAAATGTCTTGCAGAGGCTTCCAGAAGCTTCTGGGGAGCCATTCAAGCCACAGCCGTTGTTTTTTAGAGCGTTCAAAGATGCCATTTGGCAGCCCTTAAACGCTTAAAACCCTTAAAATGTCTTGCAGGGGCTTCCAGGAGCTTCTGGGGAGCCATTCAAGCCACAGCCTTTATTTTTTAGAGGGTCCAAAGATGCCATTTGGCACCCCTTAAAAACTTAAAACCCTTAAAATGTCTCGAAGCTTCTGGGGAGCCATTCAAGCCACAGCCTTTTTTTTTAGAGGGTCCAAAGATGCCATTTGGCAGCCCTTAAACGCTTAAAATGTCTCGCAGAGGCTTGCAGGAGCTTCTGGGGAGCCATTCAAGCCACAGCCTTTGTTTTTTAGAGCGTTCAAAGATGCCATTTGGCAGCCCTTAAACGCTTAAAATGTCTCGAGCCACAGCCTTTGTTTTTTAGAGTGTTCAAAGATGCCATTTGGCAGCGTTTAAAACCCTTAAAATGTCTCGCAGAGGCTTCCAGGAGCTTCTGGGGAGCCATTCAAGCCACAGCCTTTGTTTTTTAGAGCGTTCAAAGATGCCATTTG